>JAIPRL010000009.1:0-55761 GCA_025469235.1 Pemphigus obesinymphae
GTATGTATGTATGTATGTATGTATGTATGTATGTATGTATGTATGTATGTATGTATGTATGTATGTATGTATGTATGTATGTATGTATGTATGTATATATGTATGTATGTATGTTTGTATGTATTTTTCACCATAGCTCTGGAACATCTGGAGCAAAATTTAATCAAACTTGGTACATTGGTACATATATGAAACCTACTATCTGGAAAAAAATACAGTAACTATAATTACAGTAATATACAGTACCTAGAGTCGGGATGAGAAGGGATGACATGTAAAAATAATCAAAAATGACCTATAGAAATAGAAAATTTTACGGGCAACAATGGTCAATGGATAATCAGCTAAATATATATAATAATTAATCAAACAGTAAAACTGTTAAAAAATTAGCGATATAGGTATGTATTTACTATACATATACTCAATGTTTGGAAGTTCTTTAAAAACAGAACATTTGTCGTTCTTCAACAATTTAAAATTTTACACAAATATAGAGGGATGAAAGGATATTATTTATAATATAATTCAGTCATACTTTTAAGTACACATTTTGTTTTGTGCCATTATTTTTGTTTAATTTAAAAAGCCAGGGAAGCACTTTGCACCACGGCTAGGATATTGATGGTGGAATTTGGTAATCTTAGATTCTAAGGGTTATAGCGAGGAGTCTATTCCTTTAACAATAATGTATGTATGTATGTATGTATGAGTAAAATTTTTTTATACACTGTATGTACATATGTCTATACACCACTTGAAACCGTAAAAAATATTTCGGTTCTGATTTCGATTTCAATTACCTACCGGTTTCACATTTTTTTCCGGTTTCAATTATGATTTAAAATACCGGTTTCAAAATTTTTTTACTTGGGTTATGACTTTGCATACCGGTATTTTATATTTTCGATTTTGATTCGAAATACTGGTTTCAAAAAAAATATTTTTAGGTTTTGACTTCAAATTTCAATATTTTATATTTTTAATCTAAAAAACGTATTCAAAATAGGTATAGATTTTTATTTTATTTATTATATTTTTATTTTTATTATATTTTGATAATCTTGATTCTTGATTTGTAGGGATTATTTTGTTTGTGGTGGTTTACTTATAGAAATTAAATTACATTATTATTTGTGTTGACCTGATATAGTATTCATTGATTTTTATGTTTTAATTTTAAGCACACATATTATAGATAGTATGTACTGTATTCCAATTAGAAGGTATAACACGAAATAGTTTTTTTAATGACATCAAATTGAAATCATGTGTTTCGGTAGGGTTATTATAGTTTAAATGGTGGAGGTATCTACTTAAACATACATTTTGGGAAATTTTTTATCCTATGTGTACGTACCCAATACAATTTGTTTTTTCTATTATTAAGTAACTTTGATTGACTATTGGACGTAGTACATACACCAAAACAATTAGTTACGTAAAGAAGTTAACATTAACTTAACTTGAATTTATTAACTAGTCGTTGCTCGTCCTTGCCGAAAACAACGGGATATGGTTATAAATCGGAAAGTAACAAGAGTAGGTACACGGATTATTACTGGAAATGATTTTTCGAACGCAATGATTTATATTTGTTTACAAAAATCTAAAATGACTATCGTGTTCGAGGGCCGAAGGGACGCCTGAACTTCCATCGCGTCTTGTATGGGTGCCTGGTAGATTTTCGCGTTTACGAATAATTATTTCCGAAGTAATTTTAACAGTACGTTTTGAATGTCCGGAAAACGTGAGCGGTTCGAATTTGTAGAGTTTAGTTTAGTTTTTCCTTTACCAGTTGTTCACAAGACATTAGCATAATATTTTGTGCACGTCGACATAATATTATGTCTGTATAAATATACATCGGAAATCATTATCGGCGCGCGAGTACAACACGTGTTCAAATCTGAACGGACAGGAGAGAGAGACGTCGCGCGCTGGTCCGCGCCCGCCACAGCCGAAAGCGGAATCGCTGCAGTGGTCCATTATAAGACGGACACGGCGGCGGAGGACGCGAACACGTCGATAGCACTCTCCGCTCTGCGTATCACACGCACGCCGCCGACATCACACGGGCGGCGAGTGCATTTTTAGTTTTGTGTCTGTGCCATCGGCGTTGCCTCCCCCCCCCCCTCAGCACACGTCATCCACCCTTGACGGACCACCGCGCGTACGAAATACCATTACATTACACCGCGCGAACGCGCACGTCGGACTGCTCTGGTTTCGTCGTCCGCGTCGTCGTCGGCTACCGGCTTTTTGGCATTATATCACGGTGGGCAGGCGGGACGGACAGAGACGCGGCATCTCCTCCACCGCCGAACGTCCGTACTTAGTGCGTGCCGTCGTCGCGCGTCCGCGTAGACCGCACTTATACATAGTATAACCAGTCGTAGTGCGGTGGCCCGTGCAGCAAAATCGGCGGATGGACGCCGTGCGTATGTATATATAGGAACGGCCTCGCTCGAAATCGTTTCCTGTCCCGTCGTCCGTCCCGCGGCGCGTCGCATTACACGTTCCACAACAATCATTTATATTACAATAGAATACCGTGGTCGCCGTCGTCTCCGGGCGGCGCGGCGGCCGACTCGTCCAGTCGTCCCGCGGGCGGTCCCTGCAGTAGAGGTAAGTCCTCGGAAATCCAGCGTGCTGTGCGTACATGTAAGGACGGGGGATGGTGTCGGCGGGAACTTGAAAAATATTTCGTACCCCTTCAAATCCTCATTCAAATACATGACGTATCGAAGACAAAATTATATTTTGTATCACATATGCTATCGTGTGATATTATAGTTATTATCACGGTCTTAGAAGATAAGGTCCGATTACTCCTACCCCTCCGGCCCACTATACTAGATCCGCTCAATGAAGACAATTTAGTTCAAATTTTTCTCACAATTTACAAAGCGCGGCAGGTTATAGGTAGTCGTAACTCATTTGATCTTATGAGAGAATTCAAATAATAATAATAATAAATTCATTTTTATTTTGTCTCGAATAGATTAATAAAGGAAACAATAATAATTTTCAACGTTATCACGTTTTATCAAATATTTATTATTTAATATTTACATTTTTCTACAAAAGAATATTATTAAATTTTAATATGGTTCTTAAGAGTTTTGCAAAATTTGGCAATTTTCTTTTTGTTGCGGTTTTCAGGTTTTTTATTCTTATTTTTTTGGTATGAAAATTTGTCTCATTCTCATTCTCGCGTAGTAGGTAAGTGACTGCAAATGAAATAATTTCTTGTCCGTGAGTTGAATAAGGACAATGTATTGGTTTATCGTCTATTATATCTGTAATGATATGCTCAAAAACATCGGCGGATGAAAAAATGTTTAAAAAGCTTTGCTTAATTTTTTTTATAAAATGAAAAAACAATATGTTAAGGTATTTATAATAATACATTTTTTAGATAATTACCCATGTTTAGATGGAATATAACTTGGATAGACCAATAACAGTAATTGGTGGAGCTGTTAAAAATATATACTTATATACTTAAAAAATGGATTAATCCAAGCTAGCGGTTCTCAGATTTTTTTTCGTGTACCACATATATGTGTATTATAAATCAGCCGCGTTCCACTAATGATTAAAAATGGAATTATTCAAAATTGCAATACATTTATTACAAATAATAAGATAGTAAAATATATTAATATAATTAATTATTATTTATTAATAACAATTTATTATTAGTTTGTTTATATTAGATATGTCTTTCGCGTATCATTATAGTGATACGAGTACTATAGTTTGAGAACCATTGATCTAAGCTGTAATTTAGAGAGCATACTACATTACTAAATGTATCAACCCTATCGTATTAGTTCTTTTTATTATTATTAAATTTTTTTTCATAAATAACATCATTATTATTTAAATTAAGATTTAATAATTACCATTTGGCATTTATCCTTGAGATCTTTCTCTTTTGGAGTGGAAAAAAGAGAAAGTTTTTGGTGTTTATTAAAACCAAATAATAAATAATACTTGACATTTCGTATGCAAGAAAATAATTTTAAAAATATAAATTTTATACCAATTCACAAAAGAAACAATAATTTATTAGTTATGAACCATATGTAAACAAATTAATATGTTACCAATACCATAGATTATATGTTTTTCTAATTTAGCGGCAATCGGATTCTTCAACATACATAACCCAAGAAATTATATACTGCAGCGCTAATACTCAGAGTGAGTTAAATTTGAACACATTAAGCGGACAACTGATAAGAATTAGTTCTCCGACCTTATCTTCTAAGACCGTGGTTATTATGAAAGTACTTCTCATGTATCTGATGATTTTTCATTTTAATTATGAAACAAGTGTAGTAATAAAAAAATATTGGATATAAAACAAAAGTTCTTGTATTTGTAAGATTAGTAGTGTTACACTCTGTATTATATAATGTATCTTTTTGTAGGCAGGTCACAGGTATTTTTTTATTAATTATTAATATACTCAATATAAATGATTATAAAATCTGTTTCCTAATACTTATTAAATTTTTACTCAAACAGGCCATGAAGATTACTCAAAGTTTACAAAAAGGGCCCGTTTTAATATCTATGATTTTGCATTAGCAGTGTTACTCTGTCATCAAAACAAAATAATTTTAAACTGTAATAATTAATATTATATAATCGGTTTTTTGGGAAATTTGCAATGCCAAAAAATTCTTTCTAGCACCACAAATATTATACTCTGAGCGTGGTGAGGAATGTTACAATAATTTTATTTTTTATTTAGAGTATAGAAGGAGCCTATAAAAAACTACTCAAAATAACTAAAAACTGTTATAAATCACCAGCACCTTGAAATTTATACCAAATATTTTTGTATAATACTAATTGATACGATAAATATTTTCAATACTTTTTGATTATTATCAGTAATTTTTATAACATTTTTAAATTTGGCTCGTTTTCTTCATGAATATGTAGGTACATTCTTTTGGGTAAAACAAATCGAATAGGATTTTTTGGGAATAAATATTTTTAATAGGAAATATTTAAAGGTATTTGGTATTTTAAAAATATCAATATTCGATTTTTTCGGTATTTTATTAAGCGTAGATAAATATTACCAAACTTAACAGATGATTGATATAAATCAGCAAATAATATACCGGATTTTACTCGGAATCGTTTTAGCGAAAGAAATTTTTAATATTACTTTGGAATTATCCACCATAATTATTTAATCTGATGATCGAAATGCTTTCACCCCAACAACTATTTAAAATATTTAAAAATATTTATACGTCCCTATGTATACATTTTGTCGAGTGGAAGAAGACGTGTAATATTTTGGTAAATAATGTGATTTTTGATTGAAAATTTGTTTTAGTTGGTATTTAAAAAATGTAACTTTCCATTTTCCCAGTCATTTTCTTAAGCGTAAGAAAAACTATCGAAAAAATAAAAATTGTTAAAGATTTAAAAATTATATTATATCGAACTTTAATAAGATTCGGTTTTTACGCAATGATTTATCTTTTCTTTCAAATCAATAATAATAAGTACACTATACTGTCCGAGGTCCAAAGAGACGATAAACAAACACTCCTTGATTTGTAACTGCACAGTTTTCTTAAATTATTAAAGTAATTTACATTCTATTTCATTTACTAAATTACTAAATTATATTAAATTAAAATTAATTAATATAATATTTGACATTTGGAAACACTATTAGTATTATGGTGTGCACGTCGTTTTGTACACGCTCGTCAAGGTGGGTTTCCACTGCGACGTGCGCGTGTACGTGCAATGTGCATGTATCTTTCTACACTGCGATTGGATAATCAAGATTCAGTAGGGGCGGATATGAAGATTATTTAAGGGGGGAAATAGGGTTAATTGAGAAATAAAAGGCTAATTCCTATATAAAATTAATTTTATATTCTTCAAATAATGATAAAAAAAAATCCAAGGACATTTCGCCATGTCACCCCTCCCTCACCCTCAAAACCATCACTACGATTCGATTAGTGAGGTTAACAAAAATAATTAGCTATGTTACCGTATGTTTAACCACGATACTATGAAGTCAGATCTAGTTCAATAATTTGTGTTGTACATAGTCTACTTTTTTAATAACAGTAATTGATAATAATATAGTAATTGGTTATAATCATTATTACATTTATTATTATTACTTTTAATAATGTAGATATGTAATTTTAATAATAATTATAGATACAATATTATCAAAAAGTATATTACGCATATAATAGTTCTAGAAATAAACCAGGTATTAACTATATAAACCATTGGTTAACGTCGTAAAAATTTCACAACATATATTTAGACGTGTACACGCGAACGTTGCAATGGAAACCCATCTTTACTCATGACATGAATAAAATAAAAGACCAAATAATTTAAAATAGCCATCCTTAATTAAAATATGTTTACAATACCTTTACCAAGCAATTCGGTATCTTTTGGTTTTAGAAAAAAAAAAATTATTGTAGGTTCATTTTCTGAAGATAAGATTTACAGGTAAATTTCTAGATACTAATAACCGAAAATAACACTTATCCAATACTTATATCCATAATGAACGCAATAATATTTAAATAGAATTATGTTTAGATGCAAATTGGAGAGGGGTGTTTATGAAGGGAAAGGAATAGTCCCTCTATGTATTCAACTTGATTTCCTTCAACATGGTCGTGAGCGATATTTTATTAAATGATGGGTTACTTATAAACTAAATAATCACGGTATACCAACTAGACTGTAACCGTGACTTACTATATATATTCTATATCGCGTGTATTACGAAGCTGGTGAACAGATGATCTTCTAACTAATATTCAATTTGTTAAATTACTTTCAAAATTCGAAAAGTTTTTTTTATAGCGCTGAAATTATTCTATATATTGTTTCAAATAAGCTTCAAACTACATCTTTCGAGAACAATAATTCTACAAACAGATGTGTGTGAGGAAAACGTTGATGTGATATCAAGAACCATAGGTATGTTCAAAAATAAATCTTTTATTATTACAGATTTTTATAGTAGCATTTGGTTATATTTAACTCGAAATTAATGCGTAACCACTTAAGTAAATCATCTGCTGTTTTACATGAATATCGATTTTAAAAATCGAAATCAGCCTCTACGTTATCTACGATTTGTAATTGCCAAGGTACCTAGTTTAAATTAAAAAAATAAAACGATAGCCTCGTAGGGTTGTTATTTAACCCCGGCACGTAGCCAATATTTTATTTCGGGGTTCTTTTGGATTCTTCGTGTAACGGTTACGTCACAAAAACTCTTAAATGTCTGTATGTGACACATAAACTGTAACTACAAATACACAGTAATATTATGCTTACCTTTCTATAAACACACATATAACATATACCTCAGTTATGAAGTCGACGACCCGAACATACCACGTCGTATAAGGGACATTAAATTCATGAATAGGTACCATTAAGTGTTTCAGCACATCCAGTAAAAATAATGATTAGAGAAGTTGATATATTTTTATTCGACAATTCTATTTGAAATCCCTCGACGTACTTAGTGTTCTAGTTTTTCTTTTACTTAAACATGTAAACTTGTATAAAAGGTAGTAATAATACCTACCTACTCCAAATAATTGAAAAAATATATATATGAATTTGTTATTAACATTTTTAAAATAATTTGAAATTTTACCTAAATGTCATAATCACGATCACAATTTATATGTATTTTAAAAGCTATATTTTATTAATAGCAAATTTTTCCTTAAGGTATTTGGTGGTATTGGTGAAAATTATAATTATTAGAAACTGAAAAACCAATGGTTAATAACTGAAAGATGAAACATTTATTGGTAACACAATTTATTGTCCAAAAATTGTTTTTTTTTTTTTTTTTTAATATAATTTTGAACTCGGTAGAGTTTGGATAACCGATTGCAAGATTTCCTGAAAATTCTATTTAAAAATCCTTGTATAATCCAGTACCTCTTATATTGATATATTAATAAAATACGTTGATTTGTGCAAACTTTACATTATAGTATAGAAAACATGTAAACATTAATTTCATACAATTTTGACATTGGATTAACTTTTTTTTGGGGGGTTAGATTTGAAATATCGCATTTCGTCGTTGTTGTCCTGGATGTTGAAATAACCGAAATCGTATCGTTTTACCTGTGGGGAAGGAGTGCGGATATCCTCACTCGCCATTCCTTAAGGGTTTATGCTACCGTATATACCGGACGATTCATCCGGAATACTAATATTTTACTTTTACTCCTAAACCCTTCTAAATTTAAAAATATACCACAAAATTCACATCGTAAATCGTATATAATCTTATATATATATAATTTAACATTTACCGTTTATTCTGAATCAGCTCCTTTAGAGCATTTATATACCTATTACAGATGTTTTATTCTTTCACAAACACACAGTATTTAATATATATTATTTGAATACATACATTACTTATAGTTTTATAATATTTTACAAACAATAATGTCTAAACGATAAAATGTTTTTAATAACCATTAAAAATAATTAAAATATATACCTACAGTTACAAAAAAGGAATGATAATTCGTAATAAAAATATACATGATCCCCGTACAGATGAGGCCGACATGAATTAAATACTTATGATTTATTTATAGATCAATTAATCAATAATTTGTGAAACATATTATTGATAATATTATTAAATATTAAATATAATTAGGTATCTACCTACATTCTTTTCAAAGAGTTTTGAAAAAATATAAGGGCAAATTTTTAAATTATTTTACGAGAACAAAGAACGATTACAAGTTCTGTGAACATCATGTACCAAACATTATCTTAGGAACATTGTGTCAACGCAATCTAGATATGACTTATCTACTTAACATTTTATTTATAAATCGATAGTAATATATAATGTATATAATGTATAGATATAAAAATCATGTTAGTGTTAATTATTTTATAGAAATAGATATTTTTAAATAAGATAGAAAAATTATTTTAAATGTAATTTAACAAGAATCTAGAGTAGAAACTGATCCTGTAATCGACATGTATCAAACCATATATTGGATGCCCTATATTTGCATAAATGTGATATTAACATTAAATGCGATTGCATTTTAAAAGCCTTAATTAATTTTATATAAACCATACAATTATTTCTAAAATAGAAATAATTTATGTGTTTTAAACATCTATGCAATTATATTTCAAATTTTAAATGTGATTTATTTGTGACTTTCAATAGATATTATAAAAAATAGTTATTACACAGTAAGTACATTATTTTTGCAATGTCGAAAATATATTTTCATTTCAGAGATGTACATAGGCACTAAATTAACTTCACATAACTCAATGTAACAATTTATGCAACATTTCTGAGATTAATTTTTTCACACATAGACATATTATTGGAAATGTTTAATATGGTTTATAGTTTGTTTTTTGTTTATCGTTGATACACGTTTCGAGTCCTATTATTCATAGTTAATAAAATTAATAGTTATATTCATGTCATTGTTTATTATAATTACATTAATATTTTAAATAAAACGTATAATATATATACATTTTTTTTATATAATTTGAAAAAAATATAATAGTTACAACTCAACCTCTTCTCTAATACTTCTTAATAAATATTCAAACCTTTAATTATAATAAAATTAGAAAATGGTTTTGTATTTATTTACATATTAATTAGTCTATAGTCTGCTTTCCGGTAGTCACCTATGGGTATTGAGCTTAAAAAAAGGAAGGGGTATCTGAAACTACGAAAAGATAGGTCCACTTCTTGGCTAACCTGCAATAAAGGTCTTTTTGAGTTGAGGGTTAATTAATTCCCCGTGAAATAGTGGGTATACGATAATAAAAACATGATGAAAAAGGGTCAATTTTTGAATCGTTATTGCGAATTCAATAGTAGTCATATCTTACTCGGTTTAATGTCAAAATGTATTAAACACTCCGGTATAATAACATTCTAAAAGTAATTTTATTTTTTTTTTGGCATTTTCCAGTGGAGGGCTATATCCCTTCCCTCTTATGAGCATCTATGTACAGGAGTTTTTCAAACGGGGGTAGACAAAACCTTGAAGTTTACTTCCCCTTGAATTATGAGCAATCCAAAATTCGATTTTGGACTATTTAAAAAGCGATTTTTAGTACATTATATAACTTAGTGCCACCGCGCACCGGTCCGAGTTCATTCTGAACGCCATCGCATGCGCTGCGGCGATTCAAAAAATGTCTCCTCCTGTGCCGTGCCTTTGTCAATTGTATGTACCCACAAAATACCTACAATTCCGGCTACGTTTGTATTATTGGAATGTACAAAAAATTATGAAGTAAGTGATATCGGAAGTTTGGATCCAATCACCGGAATTCAAATTTGTTGCAAAATTAATAGAAAAAAAAAAATCATGTTCCGGGAAGGTACAATAATTGTAATTATTGCATGACAATAAGATAGAGGGAGAAAATACAATAAAAATGAATGGATGCTTGTAAGTTATTTTTTGAAGGAGAATGGGTGTAAGAGAATGGTTCAATATTGTATTGAACCTTGCCATGCAATGTTGTATGAACCTTTAAAAATTTTTCAAAAGAAGTTGACTGAATGTTTTAGCAACATTCTATCAAACGAAATTTAATGTTTAACATTGCATTTAAAGGTTGCATATAAGGTTTAATTAATGTTTTGGTTTTACTATAATGTGATTTTTATTTTTTTATTATTGTACTCGTATGTACCGTAAAATAATATAATGAAGAGTCAATTATAGAGGTTTTTTTTGTAATATTTCCAAACGGATTTTAAATAAAGATACCTACATTTTTTTCATGTAATAAAATAGATAAAAATCGGTTCCTAGCTTTGGTTTGAATATAGTCAGTATATATATATATATATATATAAAAAATGATTTTAAGTCTTTATTTTTGAATCGCATTAAGTTAAATCACTACAAACATTTAAATTTTTTTTTCAATTTTCCTATTACTTTTCTATAACGTAAAGAAAAACTACAGATAATTTCCAAAAAGTTTCATAAATTAGAAAACTGTAATAGGTATCAGAAACTTTAAAACACAGCATTTTAAATATAGGCACTATGTTGGAATGGTAAGAATGTCTAAGTAAGCGTCCACGTTTATTATTCAATTAAATTAAATTAATTAATAATTGAATACATTAACCACCAGTATCCTTTTCGATGAGCGAAGTGCTTCCATTCCCTACCGGCCGACTATTTTTATGTATTTTTATTTTAAATGTTGTATAGAGCTTTTACAGTCAAAACTACAAAATATTTTAAGCAGAGTATAGATTTAATTATTATTATTAATTTAAAAGTAGATTCTAATTAGTAATTAATTAATAATTAGAATTAGGTACTTAATGGTTTATTTCTATAGTTTAAAAACATTAATACTTGAAAAATAAACTTTGTAATTTATAAAATCTATTCATATATAATATACGTCTCCATATTATTATTATTGTGCAATTCACTATCAAAACCGTGTAGTTTATAAATACTGTATTTTCTTAGGATTTTAAAAATTGTGTATATAATTTATTTTTATACAAAAGTTGTGATATTACTTAATTTTACAAACTAAAACTAATATCTATATTTTATTTTTAATAGTTGACCAAATAATATGTTTTTCATGCGTTGTGTGTCTAATTGATTGTGTTGATAAATTGACGAATAAATGCCCGGATGTATTATTTTCATATACCTACGTAGTTTCCTTGGAAAATATCCAATTTCGGTAAAATTTTGTCCATTTAGTAGGTATCCAAAGTAGTAGATTAAAAAAAAAAATGCTTGAACCATACTAAAAATATTTATGAAGCATCGCCAGTGATTAAATACATAGACCACAGACAATAAATATACTATTGTGTGTATGAAGTGATACGCAGTTGATACCTCAAAGGGCATAAATCAATATGACCACCATGAGATAAAAAAAAAAAAAAAAAAAAAATCTAATTTAGATTAAACGGTGCAACGTAGTGTTAACAATTAATAAAAGGGTATATTTGTTATTTTCGTGTTGTCTGTATAAATGCTTTTATCATACAACAGCCAAAAGAAAAAAAAACTTGATGATAGTTGCATATTACATTTCTTAATTGACAGAAAACTGTCTCCGCATGATGTATTCATACTGATTTTGGACTTTTGAAATACCTACTTCGTTCATACACTATCCCCTGCAGACTGAGGCCGATATTTTTTTATGTATGTACTTCGGATTTAAATGTTTTATATTTTCCATTGGACAACGACAACGACGTTTTATAACTGTTATAATACGGCAGCTACAGCTGTCTTCCTGATCGACATCGTTGCCAAATGTTATCGCCGAGACCATATATATTTATATTATTATATTATGTGTGTGTGTAGGGGGCCGTCGCCCGGACGAGACTTGTAATCGGATCTTGAAAACGCGCGTGCGCGACCACGCGATAATATAAATCTACCGAATTTTTTTCCGTTTTTTTTTTTTTTTTTTGCGTCCGAAAACGTTTCCGTCGATTCGTCGTCGGATTATTTTTAACAAGTCCGCTGGCTAGCTTATTTGACCAAACTGTCCAAATATTATATACCAACCGAAAATTTACCCCCAAGTGAATTAATAATGATTATTAGATGATCGCAGACGTAAGCAAAATAGGTTCAAAATTTGGACATCGCCTGTCATGAATTTTATCATTTTCTTTCATTTTCGCACTTAATATAAAATATGATATTGTACCACCAGTAGTGTTATAGATATTTGAATGCATTATTATTAGAAAAATAATTTATAATTTTTTTTCTTTATTAAATTGACAAAAGGCCTGTGCAACACTTAAGGTTCAAGAGACATTATATATTGCGCAAAATAAGGTAGAGAAGATGAATCTTCATCTAACGGTTAAATATCAATTTAATAAAATCATTTTTGAAGTAGAAAAATTAGTTATTTAGTAAATTATGAAAATTCTTACTACTGTGACACTTTATAATATCAAAATGGGGTTTAAGCAACAATTTTTGGGACATCAGCATCGTCATTAGCTTTGTCACGTTTTTAGTATGAAAAGCTTTAATTTCGTGTTTTTGAAATTATTCAGAATAGCTTTTATAAGAGGGACAAGTATGTCTTGTATGACTAGTAAGTGGCTTTTTGAGGTTAATCAAAATGATAATTTTTATACGAATTCGTTCTCGGATAAGTATATCATTCATTTGATCGTTACTGAAATAATAACAAACTATTAACTGAAGTCTGAAATAATTCTTAACAAACGATAAATAAGCAATACTTTAAAAATAAAAGGTGTATTTCACTGGAGTCTCAAACTTTTTTTTACGAACAACATTTAAATAGTTAAATAGGTATATTTTCGACAAAGTTTAGGAATCACTGGAGATAACTTTTTATTTTACAGGAGACAACTCGTGTAGACATTTATGGGACAATTTTTATATAATTTTGAAACACCTGACTATTTTTTTAAATTGACTTTTTTATTTACGATAAGGATGGTAGGGAATTTGTGTGTTTTGGATGAAAATGAGTATACTTCGTTTTTAAGGTTTGTAAGTTCATATAACTTTTTTTCACTTATTCTATTAAATAAATATTTGATTCTAAATTTTAGATAACATTTGACTTGTTAACAGTATCTATCAATAGTTAGTTTGAATTTATAATTATTTATTATGTATAATAATAACAATGGACAAATAATTGTTTTACAAAAAAATTCCATACATTAAATATTTTCATGTGTATACCATAAACAATATAGGACCTTTTCATGTTCCTACATATACTTTGTAGTTTTTATGAATAGTACTTCTTATTATAAATGCAATTTTTGGTATGATTTAGTTTTATCCAATGCAAATAGTATTAATCAAATACTGAATTTTTGTTAGATGAAATTTATCAAACAATATATTAATACAATATATTTATCTAATAAATCTAATCAGGCTCTATTTTTGGATACAAAAAATTATTTTTTCAAACCATTCATGTTTTATTTTGTAAATAAAAACGCGATTTAGAACCTTTTCATATATAAGCCGATACAATGAATAAGCAAAGATATTTGACTGAGGGATATATTGATTCCGCCACTACCAATTATTCTACCACCACAGGTAAATAACCTTAAATAACCTATCGTTTACACTAGCATAATTTTAATCACTACACGGTAGTTCTAATTAACCCATTGATTCTGTTAGTATATTGTTTCTACTTAGTAAATATACAGTTATTTTTGTGATATTTTTTATCGATCAAAACATACGATTAAATGAATTATATTTAATTAATTTAATTAATAATATTTTATATTATTATAAATTATTTAAATAAACAAATAACATTTTGATTATTAGGTATTAATTTAAATTTCATTAAGAATACCATTTGGTTGAATTGTATGGTTTATATTATTGTCTTGTTTTCCTGTCTTAAGAGGTACAATACAAGTTAAAATATTGTTAATTTCGATCTGGTATCTATCGATCGGTTTGGTTTAAAAATATTTTGATCGGGTTTGGTTCAGGCTATTTTGGCTTTTATTGATTGTAGTTAGGTCATAGTAATACATTTTCGGTCCGTGAAAAATCGGACCATGTAGAACTCATTATGTTGTATAATTGTTTGGTATTTAAATATATATTTCAATATTATACTAAATCATGTGCTCCATGGATTAATAATTTCTGGTGAAATAGGTAGGTGGTAGAATAGGGCGTTTATGATTATACTTGTTGTGGTTGTCACTGATGAGGTCAATATAATACATTTTTACCTATAAACAAGTTATGAAATGAAAATAAATTAAGCTTATTCATAAATAATATATTCCAATGTATCTTATGTTTTACTATATAGTATACAAATCTAAGGCTGTTTTAAACAATCTAATCATCATATCGAAAAAAAATCTAATCCTTCTAATAATAATTATGTTTAGAAATAATTATAAGATTATATACTAACTATTACTAAGAATTAACGTTATTTTGCAACAAAACTTTACAGTCTGATTAAAAAAAAATATATATCAAACAAATTATCTGTTCAACCTATCACAATAGTTCTTTTAAAAATAAATTCTCACTCAAATCCAAACATAAATCGCATACTTAACTTGTATCTCCATGATAACTCACGGCAAAGATTAAAAAGGAAATTGTATAGGGACCTTCTTTAATCTTATTACATAAGTAGTTAGTTCCGCCGGGGATCTTCTGCATCAAGCCTTTCAAGCAATGTAGAACCGCTAAAGAAATAAGAAAAAATAAAACAAAGTATCTACTATAGTCGTGAACTTTTGCAATTTTGATAAGAGTTGTTAATAACATCAATTATTAGGAAATCAATTGGAAAAATATTTTGAATGTTATCAATAAAAGTATTTCTCCCATTAAGTTTTGCATTTTATTATTATTCTTATTATTAATTTATTATTCTTTTGATATATTAATTTAAACAATCAATATAATACGCTTTTTGTTTAAATTAACTTAATACACAATTTATTTTATTTTAAAAGTAGAAAACCTAGAGCTGATATTTGTTAAGGGAAAATACATGAAAATTCACGGGAACTTATCCACATGGTTCCAACGTTAAAATTACCGAATATCGTACATTATAATATGTGTATCTCTCATAGTAAGTCATGAAAAGTTCTATAAATTTATTAACATCTCTATAACACCGTTTTCGTGGTAATAAAACGTTAATTAGTGGAAATAAAGTGTAATATACTAAAAGTATAGCCTACTGGTTAAAACGGACTTCATTTTCTGATATGCACTCACGCAAGTTTTATCATATTTCAATAATAGTTGTGATAATTGTCCCAACACCCCAGTTAGTTTACTGAATAGTATTATTTTGAATGAAAAATATTACAAGAGTTTTATAAAATAAAAGTATACAAATGGGTTGATTTGATAGGACACAGATCAAATATAAAGTAATTTCATATAAATAACAAAATTATGAATATCCTAGTTAATTATAGAATTTATTATACCCTATAATATTGCAAAATACTATTAATATTAATTATAGTTTATTAAAATGATTGGACTCTTTAACACAGGCGCATTTATGATTTCGATGCCCTAGATGTACATGTAAATTTGTAGCCCACTCGTGCAGAACGTGAAATAATTTTACAATTATAAATTGATAATAATTAAAAAAATCTAATGATTTTGACATGAGCAAAAAAAATGAACGTTTAATATTTAGAAATTGTCTGTCCCTTGAAAATATGCGCCGTCTGAGGCAATTATCCCTCCCTAAATATGCCACTTATTCTTTAGAAAGCGGAGAATTTATAGAATCAAACTTCTATTTGAGTTGGCTTGTTAGAAATGTATTCGAACATTTGTACATTATTTGTTCAATTAATAAACCATCGAAATATTCAATTTCATTGAAAACATTTCCAAATCGGTTTAGTTTTTGCATTGATAGTATTTCCAGACGTTTTTCTACATTATCAATTACACATGCAGATTAAATTACAATACAACTCACCAGAGTGAGGGATAAAATCTGCTATATATAGAAACGGAGTGTAGTGTAGATGTTATAATAAAAAAAAAAAAATTGTGTTCATGAAATATTACTCATCGTGTTACCATTTGTAAAATGTTATTCGTTGAGCGAATTGTTATAGAAATATTCGTGATTATTCTCGCGAATGCTCTCACCCCCTTACCCGTACACATTATGAAACTTTGCGCTCGAGGGATTACAATATTTATTATTACTCAGTGTGGTATTTTCATTTTCAAGTTCTTCGAAGAATTCGTTTATTTTCACACATTTTCAACCGAAATCAGATAACCGTGCTTATAATAATATTATGTGTAATACGACAAAATGGAAGTAGGTACCTAGAAATATATTCTGCAAGACAACTACTATATATGAATAAGTTGCGAGAAAAATTTTTTCGTAGGACGATATTTGAATTCTAAATCTTTTGAGTGGTGTGATTGTGCAAAAGATCGCATTACAAATGACGTTTATCATAAAGAATTTTAGGTAGTTTGTATAACGTGATGGTTAACCTTTTTTGAATCGTTTACATATAAGCGCCGCACGACGTAAAAACTTTCTCGTATTTTTTCAAAAATGAAAAAAAAATCATCCGGTAAAAAAAAAAAAAATTCAATTGTAAAATAATATTTCACCACAACAATATATTTATGTTACACCAAACTAAAAGTAATAGATGTTAAATGTTAGTAGCTTTTTAAATATGTACGAGAAAAAATTATGAAAGGTTTGAGTGCATTTATATTTACATTTAGGTAAGTATAGAAAAAATAATGGGGTGCAGTTTATGGAAATTGTACTTTTTTAACAATAACTGAATAACAGTAGCTCAAACAGAAATTTTATTTTCTATTAATTGTGTATCTCATTTCACCCGATATATTCATGTAGGTTTTGATTTTCGAACATCAAAAGTTTGTAAGTTACACCTATTTATACCATCAGTATTTGAGGTTTTTGATGTGCTTGTGTCCGACCAAGATATCCGATGATCCAAATCCGAATGCAATTCGGCTGCAATTGAATATTACTTGGTAGTCCATATAAGTGGGTAGACACACGTTAAAAATCTATGTTTGAATGTCAATTTTACCATTGTTATAAGCAATGGAAATTAGGTAGTTCATAATATTGTTTTGTCAAAAATATCAAGTCAAATTACCAAGGTTTTACACCAGTACAGAGCATTTGATATCAAAATAATAGTTCTGATTTTTTTACCTAATAGAAAAAAAAAAAAACAATAATAATAATTTCCAATTGTTATTCTATTATCTATTATTTAAGACAAAATTACTAACAATGCATATATATTATTGGTAGGTAGTTACAAAATTTTTAAGTAGAATTTGAAGAACATAGTTTCTGTATAATTATTAATATTATTTTAAGCACCTATTAGGTAGGTATTTTATACTCATTATAGAAAGCTAATCAATAAACAAAATTATACAAGTACCTATAGGTTAATCTATAGGTACAATTAATTTTATTTTATTTTTGATGTTAGGTAGATACCTACTATATAAAATAGAAGGTTAGATGATAAACATGTTCATTTTTATAATATTAATTTCATATAGTCATAGTAATTTATCAAAATGGTATTGCATTTATTTAACTGTAATAATAATAACCACAATGTTTTATAGTATTTGTTTATTGTTCACCTTATTAAGAAATGTTAATATTATTGTTCTTCAGCATAATGTACGTATAGCTTGCTATGAATTACTGAAATATTCGTTATTACTCGTGATGGTGAATTTTTTGGATATTTTTAAATAACAAACTGAACAACATTTTTAAATTAACACTAAAATCGTATTTAATATACTAATTTTAATTTGTAATATGCCAATATGGTAAACAGACAACATTTTAGGTATAGTATACGACCTAACAGTCTTACAATGTTTTTTGTAGGACCATGACAATTATAATTCCATTTCATTAGGTACAATATAAGTTATAATTATTATATAGGTACATTTTTTTCGGAATACCATATATCAAACATCTTATGAAAATACCTACTAGTATTTTAATTTAATACCTATAATTTTCCATATAACATGAAAATATAGGGAAATATGATAAATAAGTTGATGGATTTTAGAGTTGATATAGGTATGAATGTATGATACCTTTATTTGAAAAGCATATTATATTATTACATTCTATACTACATTATAATTGATTTTTATGAAAATTAAATAAGCACTCATATTTTATTTAGGTAGCTAATTAAATTCAATAAACCAAAAATTAACACTTTTATCAGAAATCAGTACCTACTTAGAAATTAGTTTTTTGTCAAATTATAATAAATTATTATTTTATAGAAACTGGAGATGTGGGTACTATAAAGCTTAAGTAACAACTTTTCAGTATAGTGATTCATCTTATTATATAAATAAATAAATAGGTACGTAGGTAACTATTAAATATAATAATTTACTTTTTTAATTTAATATGGAAAATTTATTGTTATTTTGTTATATATTAAACTTCAAAATAGTATTTAATATGTTGAAGAGTAGGTAAGTACTTTAAACTTAACTACATTTTAATTCTATTCTAAAAAAACGTTAATTTATATAGTTAAATTATAATGTACAAATTCTCATTACGTAAATTACGGGAAATATTAATAATAATATCTACTTAAATGTTAGATTGAATGATCCACACAAGATACAATGCACACAAAACAAACATGTTTAAAAATTAATATAATCAAACGGTCGTTATCAGTTATCAGATATTGTTATGGTTTTCGTGGTAAACAACCTATAGATTATGTTATCATTAAAAAAAACCGCCAAAATTAAAATATCTATAAATTGAGCGCTAATATAAAACGTCCATATTATAAAAGAAATGCTGACAAATTCGTAGAGTTGTTAAATTTTACATACTGACAAATTTGAAATGCTTTGAACTTCTATATGTTATCAATTTTTAAATTCTGTCAAATTTTAAAAGTTGAAATACAAGTATATAACAGTGTAGATGTTATTAGAAACATATAAATATACCTTATGAAAAAATACGAGAAAGTTAACTGTTATATTATACCCATGTTTTTTTTTAAATATACAGACATCTATTTTTAATTTTATAAAATAATATAACTTGTATCTCAAATTCTTAAAGTTCAATATTATTGAGTTAAAATTAATTATTGTTGGAATTTTTTTTAGTCATTCAACTTATAATTATTTTTGTTTATTTTCCCGTATACAATGTTTTAAATACCTAATCTAAATGGTACGCAAAACAAATTCCAACGTATAGAATCAAAACGGTGTTATAACAACTACTATAAATAATGTAAATTTAAGTAAAATCAATAGCGTTGCATTGAATTTTATAATTTTATGTCTTTTACGTAATGATCATTTGAATTATAGATATGTTATACATACTAATTACTTTTCTTAATGATTAAAAAAAAAAAAAGAATCTGTAGGAAAAAAAGAAATAAAACTGATATAAAGTAATCACATAGATAAAAAATAAGCTTAGAAACATTTAAACAAAATTTTTGTTTTCATTTTAAATGACAATTTTGAGTAAACATCAGTATTGTCTAAAGTTTATGTCGTGTTTTATACTTAATGGAGTTTTCGAAAATAAAGTGAATACGGATTTTCAAAATAAGTTCATTGATAAAATTGTAACATTGCAATATAATGCCATAGAATCCAAGTCATACGAAGTCTCAAACAAGAAATTTGAAAAGAAATAAAAGCAAAAATCAATATAACTATTTATAAAAGTATTATTAAAATAATATTTACCTAAACAATATACAAAATCCAATTGAATTTTTTTTTAAATGTACTCTAAATTGACATAAAACACATCTGAATATGCCGTCTATAATTATATACTAACAAAAAAAAGACAAAGGCGTATTTTAGTTATATTGTGAAAATATGTACTTTTACTGCCATAAAAAGAGTTTTTCACAGAGAAAAAAAATTGTAAAATAAATACCATTCTTGGCCTGCTCTGAATATAAATATACCTACATTAGAAATAATTAATAGGTTTATTTCCTATTCTTATTTGATGTTCTATCTAATTTCTCGATTATATTGTAAATAATATTATTAAAACCGATTTTCAACGAATATCGGCATTTCATAGTAATCGGTGTATTAATTTGTAATATTTGTATATAGACTTCTGAGTATTGAGTTATGTTTACATTGCTCATCATCAGAGTTAAAAATAAACAATGTAAAATTTTTTGTTTTACTTAACTTTTGGTGGGTTATTTTAGTTGGAATTTGGATATAATTTTACCAGTATTGTAATAAATATTTTTGAAATATATTACAAATATATTGTATACCAATTAATGGAGAAAAATATATTTTGGATATTTATTCGAATAGTGAAAAAGTGTTTAAAATGACATAGGTAAAGGTGTTCAAAAATTATGGAACAAAAACCCATGTATTTGACATGTATATGATTCATATTATTTGAACACACTATATACATATATAAATATATATATTTTTTAAATTGTGATAGATAATTTAAGTCCGTGATAATAAAAATAAAATATTTAAAAACAATCGCAAATATAATTATATACCTATTTGAAATACATATAATTAAATGATGAACATGTGGAAGAAGGGTACAAGAATACAACTTATTAGATTTTGTGTTTATATAATATCTGTTTTGTAGCATTTGCAAATTAATATAACATATTAAATGTATTGTAATTGTTGGAATTATTTTTAAAATATTAAAATATTACACGTTATAGAGTGTAAAATCAGCAATTTAAGCACATTCTAAAATTGTATCACACTGTGTGTCTGTATATATTTATACAAAAAGTTTTATTTGGATAATAACTAATTAATATATTCATATGATAACATATTTGTTAATTTTAATCATTTTATACTTTAATTAATTATTTTGTGTATGTTTGTTTTAGTAAAATTATGTACACATTAGTTTTTAAATAAATATTTTATGTGTCATTTTTAATAATCAATAAAAATAAATAAAAGGAAAATTATACACTCAACGTACAGGCTAACGTTATCTTGCATACTGAAATAGTGTATAATATATTTTCTGATTTTTTTCGACGTAGATAATAAGATATAATATATCTTTTATTTTGTTAGTTATAACTTATAAGTACTCTCAAAGTATACTCAAAGTCCCGGTAATATATATTTTTTTTTTGTGAATGTACATGATAAAAAGTTTAACTACCGAACTTTTTATCTATGTTGAATATTTACTGTGTACCTACAGCTTTTAATCTAATATTTTTGTTTCGTTATATTTATTTAGTAGTTTAAAGTCCCTAATTCCTAAATTCAAAATGAAAACTTTGTATAAATTTATGACAGACGTTTGTACTGTGATGAACATACAGGTATGTTATATGAAAACATGATTCAATTTAATAAATTACTTTTTCATTTTTAATCGGATACATTACCTATATATTAAACTTGTATGTATGTAAAACGAATCGAAAAACATTTTTCTAATTAAATGCCCAAGACAAATATTTAGTTTTTTGCCTATTGTTATACAATTATTTGTTGAGCTATAATATTTTGTTATTTGTTTTAAGTGAACACTATACAAAAAAAATCACTTAAATTTACCGATAATTTAATTAATAATAATTAATAATTTTTTGGTTATTTTAATCTAAAGGATTTTGTAGGCATATCAGTAAAATATCTCCTTTCAAGAAAAATGACATTTACTTAAAACTTTACTAGAAATGGCAATACGAACTAAAATCATTGTCTCCATACCAGATAAAGCAGCCCTTCCAAAACATTGTATTATTACATACTGTATTTTTAATATTTATCAAAGTCTTTTCACTAATTATTCATACAACTCTTTCCACACATTAAAATTCACCTCAGATGGCATTTAAATCTCTAGTTTATATCTACAAATTTGTTAGTCTATGTCAATGTTTCAAAATTATATACACAATGAATTTCATAGTCCCACAATACCTAATATTCACTGATGGTACTCTCCCTTTTGGCAGGTTACGCATTTTATATCCTTTCACTAAACGTATATGCTCTAAGGGAGCTCTGTTACTTCCTTCTTCACTGACTATCAATATTAATGAAAATTCTTGTATTTTTTCCCATTCCTTCTTTCCTTAATTTTTTACGGATTTTAAAATCTTGTTCACAGATTTGTATTAAATTTTCTTACCTAGTTTTAAAATCAGTTTTTCCATCTAAAAATAATTTATTCATAACTTTTAGCTTTATTTTTGGCTTCTTATGGATTAATGGATATTTAAGCATATGATATGCAATAAAATATAATATTTTTTTTCAATAATCTCTCACAGTATTATATACTTAATCTTTAACATTTTTTTATAATATATCTTACTCTATTATTTGGTGTTTTTTTTATTTGTATAATAATTTATACTATTATGCTGAAGTTATTATATGGAGATTGAGAGGAGTGTGGTAATGGATTAAAAATCTGACGGGGAAGATAAAATTATTTTCGTACCTACTACCGTTTCCCCGTCTTGTTAAAACTTCATGATAAACTGTAAAAACAACTATAATAATTTGTTCAAAATTAGTCGTTAATAAATCACTATTTCTGAGAAACTTTTCCATATCAAAATGTAAATTAAAAACCAAGGGTGACCGTTTAAAAATCAAAAATTAAACTTTAGTCCTTCTATAACACACCTGGTAAGAATAATAGTTAAATACTTTGAATATTTTATAAAAATATAACTTCATAATTGATTATAAATCGTGAGATAAATTACTTATAAATAATTAAATGTTTAAACGTTTTATAAATTACATAAAATAATTTGAACTTGCAATCATAATGCAAAAACCATAGTGCAATGAATAGTAAAAAAATAATCAAGGAACAAAAAAAAATAATCATATTTTGCAATGATGTGTAAGTAATAAAAATTTAAAAAAGGTTTAGTATTATAATAATTGTACATATATAAGTAAGTTTCGTACACATGGTGATAAATTCGATATCATGATTTTATTATTAGAGCTATAGAAATTTTTGAGAACGTATTACTGCTTGTTAAATGATTAAAAACATTCTGGACCGAACGCCAATATATTTTATTAAGTAATAAAGTCAATAAATCTAAATAAAAAAAAAAACTACATATTTTAGAATTTTTATTGTTTTATTACGATATTTTATTTGTAAAACAATTTTCTATTTTTAAACATTATATTCTTCAAACATGTAAACATTATGTATTATTAACGATATTTTGGAATCGAGTTAAAAATATCATGCAAGTTTAAACACTTATTAACGATACAATATAAAAACAAACTCGATATAATTTTATCAATGAATTCAATACTAAAAAAATAATATAATATTGTTTTTTATACACATTAAAATAATTAAACTGTGTTTATAAATAATTAAATATAATAATGAAAAAATGCTGTGAATAGAAACATCAGAAATGTCAAAATAATTCTTTGTGCTTGAACAAATACATATTAACAAATACATTTTACTTACTGCTTTCTGATTTATTTTGTTGATAAATTATAACATTTATAATACCTATATAATTCTTATTAACAATTAGTTGTCACGACATATTTTGTTTTTCTAGATATTAATGGTCATACCTGGACTGATTTCACCTATGATTTAACTAACATTCTATATCTCCTATGTAAATATAAATTTTTATCAGTGTTTATTCTGATTATTCTATGCCGTGATGAATTTGTGCAAGAATAATCCTAATTGGAATGATAATATTTTGTATTTCAAATACATTTAAATAGTAAAATTTCAATATATTTGAAAGCAAAGTTTAAAATTCCTAGTAAATAAAGCGTAGAGAGCAGGTTATAGACATCACATGTATGATGTATTATTAAATCACCTACGTAGGTAAGTGAAATTTAAAAAAATATATTGTAAAATCAAAATCACTTGTACCTACATAAAATATATTATATTCCCAATTATGTATATAGTTTCTTTGACATATCGTATGTATAATACATATGGGTATCATGTACAAAGTAGATACATAGATATTATAAAACATCAATAACGTTAAACAATTTAAAGGATTTCTGTGCACAATAAGGATAAGAGTAAAATTTGAACCAAGTTTAAAAACAAATAAAGAAACTATTAATGTGAATATCAGGTACCTATATACATTGTA
Organism: Pemphigus obesinymphae; assembly: GCA_025469235.1. NCBI lineage: Eukaryota > Metazoa > Arthropoda > Insecta > Hemiptera > Aphididae > Pemphigus > Pemphigus obesinymphae. Next base: position 24,878 of record JAIPRL010000009.1, read on the forward strand.
CATACATATTGGAATTGAAAAATATAAAATATTATAACGAGAGCTTATCGAGTATCTACAAATTTTTTTTATACAAATATATTTATATACACGATATAATATTTCATATAAATAATTACTTTTATTTTAAAATAAATAAATATAATGTATATTAATTACTTTGACCAAAACGAGATAATTTATTTTTCTAAAATATCGATTTATTGTGACTTGGTTATAATTATTTTATTTCCGTTAAATTAAATACTCTTTATACAAACACATTTTTAATGACATTTATAGAAGATTTTTTAATAATATAGTATTATTTAATTATTTAAATTTATTTATTATAAAATATTGGTGGCTATATATTTCCGATACGTTAGTGTATAGCTTATCAGGCCATTGTAATAACGGCCTTTGATGTTTTTTTTTTAGTATTTCAATTCTGTGGAAAATATTTCTATAAAGTATTTGGAGTATATAAAAAATACATATTTGGAACTGGAATATTCTCTAAATACTCGAATACTTCAAAAAAATAAACTTCCTTATTGTTATACCTCAGAAAAGGTTTAAAAAGTTTAAATTATAAATAACTCGAATGATCCATGTCACTATAATTAAATTTGTTATATTATTAGTTGTATATTGATTTTTTTTTTTTGACATTAACCATAATCAATATTAACGATTTTCAAACTATTTATTTTTTTTATGTAGTTATATTGGAATAATATGTTATCTATTTTGAAGGTTTTTACGTAGGTACACGAAGTCACGAAATTCAATATAATTATCTTTTAACTAGGTACTTTATTGAATAATTTAGTAAGGCCAAATCGTCAGTGGTATACGTTGTGCCTGAAAAACAAATGTCACCCACGACATGGTATTTTATTATGTATAAATTGCGTCCCATGTTCTTGCATATTTGATCGATTTATCAGTTATAAACGAGCTACAACTTATAAGATTTATCTCCTAGCCGATTGCAACAGAATATCATCATTTTTACAACAAAATGTACAGACCTGTGTTTTTGATATTACTAATTAACAAACAAACCCAGATTTAAATAATAAATTATCCTATTCACAACCTCCTATAAACCTTCTTGAAAATCTACTGTAAGCGATGGGAAGTATGTTAAAAAAAATAATAAATAAGGATATCGGTTCAGATTCTGGTTATTTTTAAATAAGATCTAATAATCCACTAAAAGATATTAATTAACGGTTGAATTTTGGTTCCTTTGGAGGTCCATCAAATAATTATAATACATTCACTTGTTAAACATATAGCCTAGTTATAGCCAGTTCCTGATAGTTTCTTCTTATATTTGGGTGAAACCCCAATGTAAACCCTTAATGTGAGATAAAAAAACCACTTGTATGTAAAATTGTTTTAAAAGTTAACACAAGAAATCTCTCTTTGACATAATCAATTATTTATGTATTTCTGTAATTAAATATATTATATAATTTTTCAAAATCTACTTATCAAATAAGAACGTAATTTTTTTTTTTTTGTGGGGGGGGGGGTAAAAAACCTGCAGTCCACTTAGAAACAATGTGAAGAATGAATATAAAGTTAATGAACATAGTATGGACTGCTAAATATTTTGAGAAATATTGTTATAGGTACCAATGTATTGTATTGGCTAATTTAGCTATCTATTGGAGTATAAATATTTTCAATTTTGAAAAAATATTTGCATTAAAATGCTGCGGAAACATCTAGCTCCTTCTTTTAACTGTTTAGGTGTATGTATTAAGGTCAATGTAATTTTACCAGAAAATATAAATTTAAATATTGCTTATATCTTTAATAGATATTTGTTATAAATTGAAAAAAAACAATAATTATCGAATAAATTAATTGATTTCATTGTTATTAATTCGCTAAAAATTGGTTGATCTCCAAACCAATTTTGAGGTTTCACGGAGAGAAGGAGAGTTTATGGTAAAATCTAAAAAGTAATTTTTTTTAAGAACATTGAATGTCTTTAAAATGGAAAAAAAATCTAAACTTTATAATATTTTTTTAGAATAGGTACTTGTTTGCAGAGTATGTCATAACACAATCGCAATTTTACACGCTAAAACTAAAGTTAAAAAATTTTCATTAAAATCCTTATAAAGCCGTTTTTGAGGAAAAAATGTGTACGAATTAAGTTCCTATAAATAAATGAGCATTTAATGATATTTGATATATATATATAAAAAAAAAAAAAACCATAACCAATATTTTTAAATAAGTAGGTACCTAGATGTTAAAATTTTCTGTGTTATATTTATTACCAAGAGTTTTATCGTGATATTTATTAATTGGATTTTATTAATGTACCTATAATTGAAAATAATACTGATAGACATTTAAATACCTATATAAATAGGTGTACAATCGTACTTGAAAGTTGTAGGCGAATTCGACTTTGTCATTATTTAAGTTATTACTTGAAGTTGAAAATTTATAATGATTATTATATTTATTTGTTTATTAATAAAATTACATAGATATAACTTATTAGGTTTTATTATCAATAGGTATATAATAAATCCAAAAACATCTTAGGACATTATTTACATTATTCATATTTTAAACATTAGTTTTATGAATAAAGTTATCATTATAACACTAATATAGTTTTACAAACAATTTTTCTATAGGATTTATATAAATTATTTTATGGGAATCGTGGATGGAAGTGGAAAATATATAAATCAGAACTTAAACTAGGTCGTGCACTTGGCCCTGATTCCTCTAAATCGGGCCCTGGACTGATAAGAGATATTCGTCTAGTATTCAGCATTGTATTATTCTATAAATATAACTAAAATATACATGAAAATGTTCGGCATTCACGTGTGCATCGTCCTAATACATCTTATGTAATTATCTAAAAATATATAGTGAATCATCTCGTTTTAATTTTCAATATATGCCGCGTTTAGTTAAATAGTGTACCTGAATCCGAAATAATTAAAAAATATTTTAATTGAACAGCTGACAACATAAAATATATTTAACACCTAAATATATTATAATATTATAAATTCATTTTATAAGTTAATAACTGTAGATAGGATTTATATACAATTACACTTTCTTTACAAAAATATAATTCAATAAATACGTTGTTTGACATACTTCATTATATTTAAATTTATGAATTTGATATATTTTAATATTTGTTTAATTTGGCTACTTATTTGCAACGAATATGAATTATTAGTAATTTTATTAAAGGAAGTAAGTTTAAATATGTAAATATTACCTTCAATTTATCAACCAAGTTATAAAAATTACACTAAAAAATTACTGAATAATAAAAATATAAATAATGATATTAAAGATTTAAAATATTCAAAATATTACCATAAGTGTAAAAGATGCAAAAAATTGCTTTTATTACAAAATAATAATAAAAAAAATGAAATAAATCAATAAAAATTTACCAAAACGTATTGTTAAATATATACTATTGAAAAATGTTTACTTAAAAATTAATTATTTTTGCATCTATTTTTTAAATATCCTGTACGATGCATTTATAGCTAATAATGCCTTTCTATTACATGTTATATCCATAATTAACGATTTTTTTCTAATATTTTGATCCTATTTAAATAAGAATTTTATTTTTTATCCGTGTTTTATATTAATTTTTTTAAATATCATAATACGTCCCAGCATGTAATATAAAAAAAAAATAATTTCGGTAGGTACTTATAAAAATCTGTTTCTATCGCATAAAAATCTATATGATTGAATAAAAGTGAAGGGTTATAAAATATATATTAAATCGAAAATGTTTATTGGTGCAGATATAGAAAACCTGCACAATATCCTACATATAGACAATTTAAATTGATAAAGTTTCCAAGCTTAAGTAATATTTATTAGAAATAACTGCTTGTAATATTTTTTAAAACAATTTTTTATGACATTCCTTGAAAAATTGAATACAGCACGGCCCGAGGCCAAATATATTTTATATAAAATATCTTCGATATATATATATATATATATATATGGACTTTTGTAAATAAATAAAACAGTATATTGAACTAGGTTATTATAGTGTAAATACAATAGAAACATTTTTCTTTTCGATGGGAAGAATTTTTAAAACACTGAGCGAAAAACTCGGATTTTGTTTGTAATCAATACAAAATATTTCGAATATTATAATTTCATCGAGAAAGAACGATTATCTTTTACTATAAAATGTAGTATATATATTTGTTTTTCTCGAGCTGTATATCAATATATATATATATCTTTAACCATTATTCAGTCATTATATAGAATATGCAAAATAACAACTCGTGTAAACAGAACAACCTAAATATCGGAAAATCACTTTTATATCGTGGCGTATATAGACAATTTATTTTTGAAAAAATGATTAAATTACATTAGAAACCTATTATATAGGTATGTATGTAGGTACTTTGTGAACAAAAATAAAGTCGTAACTCGATTTTTCTCGTTTTTTTTTTAGTAGAAAAGTGATTTTAAGACTTATAAAAGTTATTGATGGTATAGGTATACATATATTATATATAATATATATATATGTGTGTGTGTAGAATAATTTCTAGTTTAGTAAAGTAATTGAATACTCTATTGAAATTTCAAATATATTTTGAACACATTTACCGCGGTAATTAAAATTTGGAAAGAAGCGTTTGGAAAGAACGACGTGCATCCGCGTTCATAATATATTATTTGTGAACGACTAGAGATCGCCATTCATTTCTTTTAAAATAGACCGTAAGCTAAATTTGAACGACGTTCATATTTTCAAGGAACTAAAATGATTTTTACGCCACTGAAATAAATTAAAATATACAAATATGTCACTGTATTTATGTGGTTTATGTAGGTATAATTGTACAAAACATAATACTCACAAGTCCAATTTCGTAGTCCACCTCGATATCATATCGATAGTTTCTAATAATTTATAATTTTCGGTAAATTGAATACAAATATTCGTATGTGTCAATATAATGTGTAATAATATTAATTAATCAAAAGATGAACACGATAATTATTTTTTTTTAACGAGAATAAAATGATAATGTTCTTTTTAAATAAATATGAATACAAACTTGAACGAATTCAATTTTCAAACAAACACTGATTAAAATACAGTATTTAAGTACATTATGAATTCCGAGCGAAAAACAACAAGAAAAAGTCTAATTGAGTATTTGAATAGCTGTTTTTGATACAGAATTCATATTCGTTGGCACTGTAATGATGTCATTTTTCGATTTTCCCAAGTAGTTATTTTAGGTAAAAAATTTAATCTATGTAGGAAAATCTGGAAAAATATTAATTGTTGCATATTAAAGACATGATAAAAACTTTTATATTTTTTTTCGCAATTTATGTGAAAAAATTTGAAACTTGGTCTTTTTCTTGAATGTACTTGCATAGTACACTATTTTGTGTAGGAGTCAAGGAAAAATTTTTGGTTTAAGAACTTTTTGATACGAAATATATTCTAGTTGGTATTCTTTAGGGATACATTTTCGATTTTCCCAGTAGTTTTTTTTAAATGTAAGGAAAACCACAAAAAACAATGTATAATTGTAACAAATAAAAACTATTTGCTTAAAATGTTTTTTCGAACCGAACGATTTATCCTTGCTTTTAAATTGCAGAGAAAACAGTACACTATCCAGTCTGACAACGAAAGGGTAATTTTCCAAGAATATTTACCATGTTTCATTACAATGTTATAGAAACTTCGAACCTTTTAATTTTTTAAGTTTTATACTTTTAATTTATGTCAACTTATATTTTTGATTTAATATTCTGATCATGAATATTTAACTGAATAGTTTAGTTTATCAATATCAAATATTGAATCAACAGTTCATTATTTATAAGTATTTAAATTTAATAGGCATGAAGAGACGGGAAATAATTTTTTTAGATCTTACTCCGCACTACTCTTAATCTATAAATTTCAATAAATAGTTAATTATTGGGTAAATATTCGATATTCAAACAAAGAAAAATATTCAGCATTGAAGTATAAAGTCAAACATAAATAGGTTGTAATTTAAGAACTGCATAAAACCTAAAAAATAATAAAAACAATTTATTACATTTCCAATTTAAATATTCATAGAAAAATTAGGTGAACTTGTTAAAAGAATCATCTTGTACTTTATAATAGTGTGATGTTACCGACGTATTTAAGGTTTAAACTTTGTTGTGGACGTTATTTGGAATTTATTATTCTATTGGAATAAACTATTATTTAATATTTGGAATTTATATTTTAAGAATTAGTATGCTTATATTTTCAAATATTTTAAATTTATTTATATACATTTTTTGAGTTTTTGTATTTAAGTCATTTTTAAATGTACTGGAAAATGCATAATTAAATACAATTATCTAAGTGTTTAATTATATTTAAAAATGTATGTTTCCTTTATATTTAAAATAGTTTCAATTTTCAAATTATAATACTGAATAGGTATATTCAATATACCTATTTATGTTTTTGAACAATAACTATTTCAACTATTTGAACAAAAAACAGAAAATTATGTACAATATGCACTACTTATAGCCCATATAATATATTCAATATTATAACTATATATGGCCTAAGCCTATTTATATATTATACGAAACTGCTTGAAAAATTTATAATTAAACTATTTTTGGTTAAGAATTATGTGATGGTCTCTTTTTGATTCTATAATATATTAGGTATATACAATAAAGTATCATATATTTGTTACCGATATGTGTCCGGAGACGTGTAAATAACAAGTTAATAATAGACTTCCGGATTGTTATTTCGTAAGATTATTATTGTGTCGTATTATTTACCAGACAAGAATATAGTGGCACAAAATATTTTCTAAATGGAACATTTTGAGACTCAACATGAATAAAACTTATTTATAAATTACATTTTTTTGGCTCTTGTATAATATTCTTCTGTTTGTTCTAGCTAGGGAATATCAAAATTATGATTTCGTGATTTGTAAACGTATATTTCCATTTGACATCCTTAAACACAACTCATTAACTAATGTAAATTTGAGCGGAAAATATCATTACGGTACTACTGAGACCAAAATCCCGGAGTTATCAGAAAGAAATTGAGAAAATACCGAAAAAATAATATTTTCCTAGTATCGAAAAATAATATTTTCCTAGTATCGAAAAATATGAGAGAATTGAAGAAATTTAAATTATTGAATTTCCGAAAATAATTTTCTTTTTGGAAAATCTATTTTTTATTTTTATTTTTTGATGAATTTTTAATTACTTTTTAATAGCTGTTTATATTTTAACTTATTCATTCACTTACTAATATAGACTATTTTCTGAACATGTTTTATTCATTCATAAAACATGTATTTTATCAATTTGAACGTCTCTCAGTTTTTTAAAATGTATAAAATAGTTTTGGTAAGAACACCGGACATTAGATATAATTCTATACCAACTAGGTGAATGCTTATCAATTTTTGAATTTTACACGATAACTTCTACATTATTGTAAATCGTTTTATTGATATTTCCCCGTTGGTTACAGTACTGCATAATTGGAATCGCAGCGAGTAAATACCCTGTATTTATCTACTATATGGAAAAAAAAAAAGAAGAAAACAATTGGAGGAATCGGCTGCAGCTGACGAAATAGTGGTTTTGAAACGATAAATTTAGGTCGTTTGCAATTATAAACGCGAAAACCGACGTTTTAACGACCGATTTCTAATTATTATTGTTGTACATCCACTCAGTGTAATATATTAAGTCTCGTATTATACAATGTAAACTGTTATTATTATTATTATTATTTCGTTTTGCGATTTATTTGCATGCGGTACGGTCGTTTATGCAAATAAATAATTGTATAATACTGTCGTAGTCGTCGAACGCGATCTGATATCTATACTCAGGTCGACGACGGGCCGGCGTGGTTAACGATGAAGGCGTGAACGCCCTAAACAGCAATTTCCTGAGAGTTCGTTATTCCTTGTAAGCAAACACTACCCTTTCCAAACGTGCATTCGTCATGTCAAATTAACGTCATTTTTTTTTTTTCATTTTTTACACTCGTTCGAAGCACATTAAAACACGGGTTTTTATTTCTTTTTTTTTTTTTTTTTTTTTTTATGCAATTACCGTTTAATAACCGTAGTCCACGGAATATTTCGCGTAAAATATGTGTAATGCATAAAAAACGAGCTTGCCAGTTATACATTGTTCATGATGTTTAATACGTATTTAAATGCGTTTGAAATGTACAACAATGGGAATGTTGTACACGCTGCATGCAATCGGCCGTCATGTTCATCGCAGGATTGGTACAAACACGTTTTTTTTTTTTTTTTTTATAACTATCTGTTTCAGCCCTTGTTTTTTAATTGTTTCGAAATTGGTTTTCAGTAATTTTTTTTAACGTTTTAAATGTGTCCAATAAAAATATATTTAGTTTTAAACACTTCCGTATGGACAGAACGTCAGCAAAATATCAATTAACAACTTAACTCGACCTATACCATAATATTTTTAATTATCTGCCGGCAATCAGGCATGTACCTAAAGCATTTAAAACACACATTTTAAGTGGTTTGTATTTCTTCACAATAAAATATTGAGATTTTTTCTCTGTAAAGTTTATGAATTACTTAAGTCGTCATTGTATGGAAAGCATCATACTTATTTATTTTATTTGGCGACCTATTTATTTATTGTATGAGAATATGAGACGATTCGTATAATTTAATTTATAAGGCAACTTGTATAATATAGATAGAAGATGATTTAAAGGCTTAGAATATTATTATATAAAAGAAAATATAAACCATCAGTAACGTTTTATATAAATATAATAACTATGAGCTTGTCATTAAATATTTTTCTTAATTATCTAAACAAAATATAAATATTGTAAACAATTTCATTTTGTACAATTATAGAATTTAGCCTATCCTTTTCTTTAATATCTATGTTTGATATATTTAACTGCATATAAATCTATATTTAGAGATATGATACCGTTAAACCGTCCTTTGTTCTCGAAGATTGGCGGCTCGGGATCTTGAACGCATCTTGTGTCATGTTTGTTAGAAGAGATTTACTCGAATAGACAACTATCTGATGAACATATGAGATTTCACACTCGAGTAAATTCTTATGGCTGTAAATTTTTTTTTGAAGACCTTTAGTAAGAATACGTCAACTTAAAAATTTATTTGATGATTCATACAGGTGAAAAACTGTACACGTGTGATGTTTGTCTGAAGACTTTCTGAAAAATTCTTTAACTCGCCATTATTTTGATAAGTTATATGGATTTGAAACCGTACTCAAGTAATGGTTCTCGGATGATCTTTCGTGGTATTTAAGACTTTGAACTTTATGATCCTTAAAAATCCCGGCGAGAAAATTTTCCTGAAAATAAAAATAAAATAATAATAATAAATTCCTTTTTCCTCCACAAATAAAATATTATTATCTTCCAAAAAATGTATGAATTTATTGATTTCATAATAAATAATTTTCAGTATTTACATCGATACTGTATAAAAATGAAAATTAAAAAAATCAAGTAATATTTTTTTAAATATTATTTTAGAAATTTGATATATTTATTTTTTAACAATAATGAAATTTTAAGTAAATATACTAGATTTAGGATGAATTATTTAGGAAAAAGGAAAATATAACAATAATAAATAGTAATTAATTTGTATGTTTTTATTTATATTTTGTCTTTATTCCTTCTTTTTAATTAGATTAACAATAATTATATAATATAAATAATACCTAATAAATTTATTGTGAATACCTATTATTGTTTCCAAAGATTTTGAAAAAAAAAAATGGATAATCGAAAAGCGTATAAAACCAGTGGAGAAAAACGAAAACGGATTTTTAGAGGAAAATGGATCGGCCAAAAGTTCATATTAGAAGCTATACAGGGGAAAATTCCTGGACCTGTAATAATTTTCTGAAGGAGTATACTTAGAATGGTCAACTATCAGAACATATTATGAGAATTGTCACTGGTCAATAGACTTATATTTGTGCGATTTATTTGAAGATATTTACTAAAAACAGTAATATTAACTGAGGGGACAAACGAGAACTAACCCAATCAACCACGTTAAACATTTTAAACAAATGTGTATTAAACTCTAGGTGTAATATAATATGCTTTTCTTATGATATTTTGGTTAACTATTAAAAATAATAAATAACAAGATTTAGAATTCTATCATATTTGTATAACATATTTTATTTTGTATTCAGCGTACGTACATGAGTAAAAGGGTACAAAGTTGTTCAGAATAAAATATTTGAATAATTTTCCATAAATACGTATACTCAAAATATGTATTCAAATAATTTAAAAAATTTCCATTAATTTTTAACCCAATTTACATTTGATTATCTTTTTTTTTTTTATCAATAAAGGTATTTTATTATTTATTTTATTTATACATTGTTTGGTTTAAAATTTGTGATATTCCAAAATATCATCTAAAAACTGAAAAACATCTTGTAGGATATAGGTGTATTTTAACAAATAACATTTCTATTATTACAAAACAGAATATGGGTTTTAAATTTTAATGATATATTTGTTTTACCTTCAAATAATTTATTTTGAATTTGAGAATATTGAACTGGAAATCAAATGACTCGTATATTTACATGCATAATCTTAGTTCATTACATTTAATATTAAATATATGGTCTAAATATTATTAGTGATGTGAATGATGATTTAGGCCAAAAATTATACAACTGAAATTTGAAATTGGCAATATAGGACAATACATTGATATCTCATATTCTGAAGTAAGTACTTAAACAATTTTGAGTACAAATATAATATGTACTCAAATTACTACTATTTTTCTTTGCCTATATGTTAACTCCTTCTTTTCCGTAAAATTAAAGTTAAAATTGTCCCTTATAAATTAAAAGAAATTTAATTAACGAACACAGAAGTACAATAATTAAATGTATATAAAAATAAAAGATTATGCTTAGTTATATACATTATACAGGGACGTATTTAATTAGATATTCAAGTAGCAGTAGGAAATTAATTTTGCTCTTGAATATTTTCGACCATATTGTTAAGTTTGTCGATCATAATACCATTAGAATATATGATACTCCGATCAATTTTTACACGCTTGTCCTTCGACTACACGATTTTCAACCAGATCACCCTTATCACACATCACGCATATCTTCCAAACAATGCGTGTGCACCAGTTACTCTTTTTCCCGATGGTCGGATGGTTCAAAGTAAAACTGCATAATATTCAAATGAACTCCCGCTGAACTTCCCGTCGCGAATGATAAATTGTCACCATATTTTTTGTCACAATACTTATTGTTTTCATTAAATAAATAAAAAAAACACTATGTGCAACATAAACGGGCTAAAAAATCGGATTAAACGTTTGTAAATGTCGAAAATGTAAACGCGAAAAGGGCAACTGCATGTTCACGTTTATATTTATTGTTATTATTTATTATTTCGCACTGTAAAACAACAATACAACACGTATATATATATATGACTAAATGTCAGAAAAAAAAAAAAAAGAAAAATATGTATTATAACCGGCCACCGGGGCCAGCTATGTGTACGAGTACTAACCGAATCAGCAAAAGGGTCACTCTCTATTTTTAATACACGGCAGCATTAATGGGCAACGCCGAGCTGTATTTCGAGCAGACAAGCCGACAACCGTGCACGTATATAAACACACGAAATAATGTTTTCCCGTCAAAAAATATAAAAACAAAGTTATACACCTATGCATAATAACGCAAGTATGTAAATATTAAACGAATATTGTTTTTTTTTAAATAGTAGACTTTTTGAGGTAACAGCTTTTCTTTTTTTTTTTTTTTGTTGTGTTATTGTTGTTTTTTTCATTCCAAATTATATACCCGAAATGTCACGCAGAATATAGGCATGCTTACACCTACTCGACTACACATAACACAAAATATAAAATATTACCAATTTTAAATGAAATGAACAAATGGAATTTATCGACAAAATACTATATTATAGTAACGCCAATTGAAAAAAAATATATATAATTGGTAGGTTCTGAGCGTAGAAAATATTGTATTCATATTGAAAAGTTATCGGATAAATAACATTCGGGATGAAAATGAATTTTAAAATTGTTACTTTAAGGAGGTCACTTTTTGATTTTCATTAGTAGTTTTCTTAAATGTTTAGGAAAACTACCGACCTTAACGAAAAATTATTATAAAATTAAAATAAATAAACTTATCATAGTTATCCACCTACTTTTAAAAATATTTTTACCACCTACCTACATATATTGTTACCTAATCAATTTTTAGGGAAGGGAAGTTAAGTAGGAATTTTCGGGTAAGGAGGTTTTTAAAATTAATTTTTGTTGTTACTTATATATGATGATTTTTTAATTTTTCCAGTATTCTGCGTAAAGGAAAACTACTAAAAATAATCGATAATTTTTATACATTCGAAAATGAAATAGTATCAGAAAGTTTAATTGAACACCAAATATTTACATAAGCACTATATTGATGTTATAAGAATTTTATTATTTTTTCGCCACTTCTCAGTAATTTTTATAAAATTTAGAAATTTGTTTATTTCGTTTTTTATGTACGAATACACTATTTGGGTTACAATAAAAACATTATTTTTTTATTGTCAAAACTATTTTGAAAATTATTGTAAAAAGGTCAAACTTTTATTTTCTCAGTAGTTTCATTAAGTGTGCCAAAAGGAAAACTACCGAAAATAATATTAAATTGTTATAAACCAAGAAATAATATTACACTGAGTTTTGTTCAGAATCGTTTTATCGAAACAAGTGATTTATCATTGCTCACAGATTCTATACATCCATTACCATAATATCCTATCCAACAGTCAATGTGCTTCAATAATCCATATTCTACTTTCCGATATTTTACTTTTATCTTAAATGAATTATATAATTCGATATATCCATATTATATCTATCTAAAATATTTCATTTATGTGCTACTATATTTCAGGCACATTCTTATCCTTAATATAGTTAATTTAAAAGATCTAGCTTCATTGTAATTTTAAGTTTTGTTTTGATGAAACTCGACTTTTAAAAAGCTTTCTCACGTGAACAATGTATAGGAAAAATTTTACAAATAATTTGAAATACATATAATAAAGACCATTTAACAGAATCAATTAGACCACATATTTTTATCTTTTGATTTATTGACAATTTAGTTTCGTATTGACACTTATTAGTTTTTAGGAAACGAATGATAGATTCTAACACTTAAACTTATAATGATGAGCGTTTTGGAATATTTTAAAAGAAACTTTACTAATGCGAAAATATGAATGTATAGTATAATTATGGATATAATTGGAGGCGCAAATGGGTAGTGGCTCAGTTGTAAACGGCCTATGTTTTTAAATTCAATAGGAAAATCAGATATAGTTAATTTTCGATGAAAAAATAATTAAAAATATCGTTCACTGAGAGATATATTTTTAGGATCGCTGTTCAAGAATATATAGACAAGGAGAAATGTATGTATAAAGTAAAATTACATTTGCCGATTTTTCTACGTTAATTTGTATTCCCTCATTAATATTCCATGATTATGTTTATTTGAAGGTAGCTTGTGGCTATGCAAGTAAATAATAAATGTAAACACTGCGAGTTCTTAACTGATGAAAAAAAAATATCAATATTAGATACATTTTATCCACATTATAAAATAGGGCAATGAATAGCAGCCGATATATTTAGCTATTTTTATGTAAATATTTCAAGGTGACAATATTTTTTTAATGATAAGAATACAAAAATATTAAATGTAAAATTATGTAACACTGGAAAAACGAATGGATAAAATAACTGATTACCGAATTACCGTAGTAGAGGTACGCGCGTGCACGAATAAAAGTGTAAATTATTAAGGCCACAGTCATACAACTATACGAGTGTATAATCATATTATGTTGTAATGACTGCGGTGAAAAAATACATTTTAGCGATTGGAAAAAGTAAAAATGCTCATTCTTAAAAATTATTTAAAAGTTTCCGGTTGATTATGTCGTAAGCGCTAACTCGTGAACTTTTACGACTAGGATAAATGATAATTGGATAGATACTAATCCTCATAGGATTGCAATGTATTTAAATCATACCATTTTTTTTTTAACATACTTGTTTAATATTAGTATCATGCAATTTTTTACATGATGAAATATCAAAATATTATATTGTCACATCATCGGTTGCCAGAATATTGATTAATTTATATAGAGTGTTTTTAATACCTACTTTGTAGAAGAAATTAATTTACTTTATAAATGCATTATATAAATAATTAAAGATGTACAGGTAATGTAAATAATTTATAAATGATATAATATTAAATAATTTGATAATTTTGTTTCAAACATAAGAATTTTGTTGTTATTAATTTCAATACGTTTCGGGTCTTTGGGATATCTGACTTTCTGACTCAAAAAATATGCCGGGATTTATCTAACTTCTCAGAGAGTACTACAATATTAAAAATCTACAACATGGTAAAAACATGGTTTCGTATTTTATTAGTAATGTACTATGAATGGTATCGTATACGGATAATATCTGTATCACTAAAGAGAACATCAGTTTTAATGTCTTGACAGAGCCAGGTTTTGTTTAATGTAAATATTGTGTTTTGTACAATGTGAATTTAATATTATAGGGTTCTACTCGTATTTTCGAAAATTTTCAAGATACCGTTTTTGTGGTTTCAATATTTTTTTTTCAGTTACCTATTAAAATAAAATTTACAAAAATTTTAGATAAAGTTCCACTTATATTACCAGTTAATATGTATTAATATTTTTGTTAAAGATATTGGCCTTTCTTTAGAAGAAAGAATTTATCTGAATGATCTTTATTTTTTGTCGTTTTGAAAGCTATTTCTCGGTCTTTAGGGCAAAATTTATATGAATTATCATTTATCTTCTACTTATTTTTCAATTTTATAGGGTAATTTTTGTCTCATTCTTACAAAACTCGAAATGACACAACTGGCTACGATAGTCTGTCCATATATTAAATTAAAAAGGTTTTTACTTTGTAGGCCAATTATATTACATAACACTATATTTTATATAATTTCATTTAATTTTAGTTTTTATTGTCTAATATAATTAAAGAGTTTGAATCAAATATTTATATATTTAAACTTAGCCGCTAATCTTTATAATTAATAGGTATATATTTTGTAATTTTAATGTAAATCTTAGGAATAATATATATTATTTTATAATATAGGTAGGTAGTGTACAAAATGTCCAACAAGGATTTACTCATGGAAAACGGTTTTAAAATAATTATATTATTTATTAAATCTTTAGTTCGTCAAGATTTAATTTTAATTACTATTCAATACATTATTCTATTAGCATACCGTACTATTAAAATGTTCTTCCAGAAAAGGAATCTATTTTTACATTTATCGCAAAAAGTTTGATTGTTATTTTTAAAACCAAAATTATATCAAATTTAAAGGCAACAATTTTATAATTTCATATAATCGAGGTTTTTAGTAATTTTTTCGTTTATTGACTTATTATTTTTTCATTAAATTTAAAAAATTCTGAGTAATTAATTTCATAAGATCTTTTTATGTTCCAGTACATTCGTGCTAAAGTCTACGCTCGACTATCGTTGTTGTAAATTTTTATATGGACAATTTATATTAGGTACAAAATAAATGCAATTACAATTTTTCCATCTTATCCATGCTGTAATACATCTCTCTATAAGTCTATAATTATATTTATTTATACAAAATTCCTTTAATTTGATTATTTTTTTAAATAAGATTAAAAATGAAAATAGATTCTAAATATATCTTTAATAAAAGATTTGTCTAAAAAAAAAAAAAAAATCAACAAGATTTTTCTGAAAACACTAAAAAATATCCTATTCTAAAACAGCGTTGTAACATAATGGCGTACCTATACTTAGTAAAGTTATTAATAATAAATTGATCAAGTATTGAGTACAATTAGCAGTGGAGTACACGTGTATCTCGCGCGACTACTGATGTTACAGAATATTGCGCAACTAAGGAAGGGTTAATTGAAAACTGGAGTGTTTTTCTTTAAAGAAAAAATATATTTTTTTATTTGAAATGCATCATGGAATCAGGCGTTATGATAATGAGTGGAAAAAATATATAAAAGTATAAATGTATACACTTGTTACAAAAGAATTATATGGTGTACGAGTAGGTACTTATACCTATATTTGTTTTTGTTTTTATAATAAATGAGTGCAGTATATTACGTTGTACATTGCATTGTTTTTCGTGCGATTACTAACGTAAGAAAGTATATAGTTATCCTTTAATCCTCAATGAAATAATATTAATGTGTTTAGGCTTTTCTTTAATAATTGTAATCGTTGTACGCCTTATAGGCGAATATTATGGTACAATTGTAATACTATAAAAAACTATTTCTAAAATTGTCTAGTTAAAAATTATAAGCTAAACGCTGAAGAAAGTTATATTATTTAAATGTTTACTTGCTGATTAATTACAATGATGGTTTTCAAATACATTTCATATTTCTGAATTAGACATTTTGACACTTGATAACAAAATCGAAGCATATATATATATGTAGGTACATTAAATTTGAACGAATTATATTATTTTATCAAGGTGAAATCTATTTTTGAGACACAAAATGCATGTTTGTATAGTATTTATTTCCAAAAATGGTATACATAGTTAATATCGATTTATTGTCTTCAAAAGAAAAAAAATAGAATTTATGTATAAATATAATTTCCTACTACTTATATATTTATGGTGTTTTAAAAAAAATATTGGATGGAAAATCTAATGATGGATCACATGACAGATTATTGTGTCGATAGTTATGCTTTATATCTAATATAATATATTGTTTGAAAGTATATCATAATATAAACCATAAGGCAAGGTATCCGACCTGTTCATTGAAACATGCAGATAAATTGGAATTAAAATGTATCCAATATCAGTTATGATTGGTTTGCTTTTCGATTTTATTATCACAATAAATTTTTATGAGTTTACAACTGTAGTAATATATTGAACAATTTATTGTTTAGATACGAACGACAATCAATAAAATTTATAACGTATATATAAAAAAAAGCGAATTTACCAACTAGGTACTTAAATGTACGAATATCCTTTTAAATACATTTATAAAACACAAATTTGTATACAAAAATTTTAACTTTGTTTTTTATTTTTCCAATTTTCTACCGTCCGTTACCTTTCAAAATAGAATCTTTTGGATTTCTTCTGTAAATAATAATAGTAAACACATTTATCACCTTTGTCTGTCTGTTTGTCAGCCCCATAGAAAATTGTTATGGTAATTACCGATTGTTGATTTTCAAGTCATGGTAACTGATTAATGTTCTCAACATATAATAATATGAATTCAAGTTTTTCAAGAAACCCAGAATTTTTGATAAACTTGTTTTTTTTATATTTAATATTGTTTTTCGAAATTTGCGTTTAATTTTCGAGTTTAAACCCTGATATTTACATACTTATATACTAAATAATTTTTTAATAACTTCTATTTTTGATGTCTAATAGTGTTTATATTTTTGCATTGCTATCAGTTGTTTTTAGACGTGAACCCATTTATTTTCAATTGAAAAGATGGACAGTTTTTAATTGATATCAAAGATTAATATAAACTATTAATATATTTAAATAAAAAGAAAGGTTTCAAAATATCTTATTATTTTAATTTTAATATTTTAACTTGATGAGATAATTCTAAAAATGTAATTATAGTTATTTTTAAAAAGATTATTATAATATTAATAATAATCATGATTTATGTTATAAATCAAAAACCAGTAATATAATGGGATTAATTCGTGCAGTATATTTGATGATGGGTGACGTTAAATTGCAGGGGTTAAAAAATCTATATTATTAAGATAGTGTCGCCATTATGATAGTAGGTATATAAATAATATAGGAATTTGAATTTAGCATGTTTTATTGATCAATCTGGTATTTTTTTTATCATATCAATAATCTGCAAACATAATAACCATTACACTTGATCGTTACATATTATAATAACCAAAACTGATAATATATCAAAATAGTGGTAACCAATACGTTACATTTGGTTTATCACAAAAATACGCTTAATATAAAATGTTTTGTTATCAACCGTGATTTTAATGGTGTACCTACATATTTATATTATGAAATTAGTTTACTTTATTAATTTATAACGAATTACTCAATAAAAGTAAAATAAAATACTTACTTTATTTTTATTAAAAACATGTAAATAAATCATAAAAATATAAAGTTAATAATAATATACATATAATATATATATATTGCATATATTTTATGCAATATTTTATAATGTTAAAAAACGTTATATAATTTTGGATAGTAATAGACGAAAAATACAAAGATCTACTGCAAGGAAATTATATGACAGTTTCAGTGTTTTAGTAAAATATTTTAATTTGATGAAATCACTACTTACTAAGTAGGTTTATAAGAACTGTAGGTAGATACCATAACAGCTATAATCTGCAGTGGTTTTTCCATTCGGGGAAATTAATTAAATTTTTTTCACATTTCCCGTGAGGCACAAATGACTAAGTATTGCCAATGGCATAACAACAGTCGTAGATACAAGAGGGATCAAAAATCTCTTTCGAAAATTAAATATCCTGAATACAACGGGATATTGGGGATTTCCGGGAAATTTTCATGGACATTTGTGAACTCAAAATTGAAATTTAATTTTACGTACTTTTTACTATAAAATATTATGTTATAATTATAATAAAAAGGAAACCTATACTCATACTTAATAGTTAAAACCCATAATTTTAACATTTATTAATAAAGTATAAGGACAATTTTTGGTTCGAAAAGTAACGTTTAAAACATACTTTAATAACATGTCTGGCGAAATAATCCATATACGTATTATGTTAACATCCTAAAATCACCCTTGCCGGTCATTTTGAAATTAAAAAAAAAATCGTAGGATTGATATAAAAAGGTTCTAAATCACCTTTTTTTGTGTAACACAAAACTTAAAAAACAATAATTATATTCAATGAAATTTCTCTAACTGGTTCATGCGTTACTAAAAAAATTATTCCATTTTATGAAAATTATACTTTTATAATTATAAAAATGCTCTATTTCGTGTTATTTATACTTTTGTTACCTAGTATGAAAATACAATTCTTACGATAACATTTTTTTTTATATTAATATTATAAATTTAAATTTGGTAAAATTTCTAAATTATTAGAATTACAATGTAATTTTGATTAATATATTTGATATAATTCACATAATATAAATAAATTAACACTTCATTTACCTTCCTTCATATCCACTTAAATTATCATATTCATGATAGAGTATTGACTAGAGAAATTATAATAAAAGTAGGGAGATTCTGTTTACTTATAAAAAGAACGTCCCCATCACTTTTTATATCTAATTGTACAATACAAACTTTCTTTAATTATCTAAAAATTTATTTATAAATTTATAATTAAAAATTTTAAAACATATATATATATATTTATATAAGTATATATATATATATTATTTTTAATAAATAATTCATTTTAAAAAAAGCTGGCCAGTAGAAGATGGAAACACTTGATAAATGATTCTAGTGGTAGATGAATTAAGTTTAAAATCAATGATTAATCATTTTTTTTCGATAAAATGATTCAGAGCAAAGCTCGGTATTATTTTCTGAATAATAAAATTTTCCGTTATTTTCGGTAGTTTTCTTTAACTATTTTAAACTTTTACATTAAAATAGCAACTACTATAAATTTCCTATCTATTAATCTATTTATTTATAATATATGAATTAATATTTATATAATTTAGAGTGGTTCTTATATGTTATTTTTTTTTTTTTGTATTCGGCACGCTGTTATTTTATTTCATCTTCCAAAATAATAACATATAATTACATATTTTTTTCATTTTGTATTTTAAGGATCGTTACCAAAAGTTGAAACTTTGTACTTATCGAAATAGGGAATATACATTATATATACTACACAATCAGTGGTGGATCCAGAGTAAGATTGTTTTTTTTTTTGGGGTGGAGGGAAGCCTAAAATTTTATAACATGTTAAAAGTATTCCATGTTAGATTATATTAAAAAAAATTTAAGCGTATTATTTGATACAAAATCTTCAAGATATTTTGTTAAAATTATATCAGATTCTACAGTTTTACGTTTTAATAGAAACTCCATTGCTTCATTTTATAATGTATCTACAATTTTATTTTTGTAGCAAAAGAAACGTTTTCACAAAAAAAGAAGCAAATACCATCAATTCTTCTGATAGGTACTATAGGTTGATCAAGAAACTTCTTCATTGCATTTATAGATAGCGTCTCATTGACTTTTTCGTACTTCTTTTAAATGTTGTAAGTCGTTTCTAGGTGATTAAATCGCTGATGCAGCTTGAAACCAATGTTTTATATAAATGTTACAATAAAAATACAAATGTTACGAATTCCCATCTATTCTTTTTTTATTAGCTTAAACTGCCCTCTAAATAAATATTTCTTTAAGGAATAAATGGATTTGGCCAACCATTGAGCACAGTGAAGTCCAGCAGATGCTCTGAATGATATTCCATTTTTTAGAACCCCTCTAGGAAAGATAGTTTAATAATTCCTTGTAGTCATCTCTTGGTTAGAATCAATCAAGTTGTCTCAGAGCAAAAGTGATTGTATCGGCCGTAATGTTTCTAGTTCCATTTAAGATAGAAGTATCCAAAATGATAGTGATAAAATTATCGAGTTGATAATTTCTAAATCTCTTGAACAATAACATATCTAGTCAAGATGAACTACCAGTAAAACTACGGCTTCTAATATGATGACGATAGGCCAATTATTGAAATATTTTGTCCATCTTTTGTTTAAGAAGAATACATTCCTTGGTCCAGTTTTTACGACAGTAATGTCAAAACTTATTCATTCGACTTTATTACAAAGTCCCCATGATAATATATTTTTATAAACTATCGAAGGGGCTGATTGTTCTTTCCCAGAAATAAGTTTTGGAACTGCAAGAAGTTAGTCAACACTTTTACCAGATACCAAAATTGGAAATTGACCAACAGTATTATGTCCAGTTATATCTTTTATCATTTTTCCAACCCAAAGAACAGTAAGAGAAAATTCTGGCGTAAATATATTTTTTAAAGATTCTGTAATACAATTTCAATATCTTATATGTTTACAACAGATAAAAGAAGTGTTAACATTATATCCTTAAGGATCAAGGCCAAGTCATTTTATAGTAGTTGTAAATACTACAGCAGTTCTTCAATCACTTCATTTTACAACATCCAGACTAACAACCAAATTGTTGTCAATAAGTTTTTTCCTACCTCGCTTTAAATCTCACAACATTGTGTTTGTTGGGTCTTCTACATTAGAAATATTTCCATCAGATAAACCATTATCATTTTGACTTGAACAAGAAGACGGCAGAATATTTGATTGCCCAAATAGTGATTTAATATTTTCGTTTTCTTCTTCTCGTCTTCTCTTACAACTAGCATTTTTATTCTCCTGTTCAGCTTCAATTTTTCTATCTTTTCGATATTTCCAGGTCTTACTTCTTTTTGCTGCAATAGTAGAAATTCTTTCTCTTCTGGAATACGAATTTAATTTAAAGCATCAGCATGAGCGATATCAAAGAGTTGGTCAAGGTTTCTTTTCCACACATCTTCCTTTTTTTATCTCTTCAGACCGTTTAGCTATATTTTTCTTGTTTTTATTTTTATTTTTATTTTTTAATTTTTAATTTTTTTAGTTTTTGCCATCCTTTGAAAATATTTTAAGTTTTATTTATTATATGCTTATTTAAGTCTTATAGATATTTTAGCCTTCTCCCAAATAGTGATCACATAAGTTGCAGTGAAACGAACAGAAGCACTAAAATATTTTTCTTTATAATATGTTTATGGTAAAAACAAGACCCAATACCTCTCTTTTTGAAGGTAATTTGGTTTGCTTTAAAATTAATGACATTTGACCAACCAGCCAAATTTCAGTAATTTTTCTTGTCATAACAGTTGCATTGATATTTGATGTATATGTGGTAAGGAAAATAATTTATAAAGACAGAAATACACAGTGAGTACTAAATAAATATATTTATTTAAGTATTGAATAAATAAATAAATATCGTCCATGAGTAGCATCGTCATTATACATGTAAACTATTCGAACGATATGGACGAAAAAATACAGCACATCAAGTGTAAACTAAAATATCAAAAATTTATACTATTTTCCCGTGTAAAATGACGAATAATAAGTACGGCGTAAATATAGTCAATATTAATTATACGTACTTCTACTTTATACTTTATTGTACTTCATTGCATATTTGCACAACAAAATTAACTTCACGGAAATACCAACACTGACGTACTATAGAAAATATACTAGGAATATTTTGAAGACAACAACATTCATAATTGAGATTACTAAATATTTTACAAAATAATAAATAACAAAACAAAATCGAATGGCGTACGAAAAGAAATAATATTATAATAACGACAATCTCGTGACGAAGCTCTGCGATATACCCACACGTAATACTATAATACGATAATACCAAATAATACTGATAACATCGTTGACGATAATATAAAAATATAATTTAAAACATTTAAAACCAACAGGCAACATTAATATAATATAGACAATTGGCAGAAATTTTTCCTTATTATCACAATGTATGTATGCGTTATTTGACAAATTTCTAAAGACGATAGAAAATAGGACTTAATGAATCATTCTTAAAATGTATTTAGAGTTGTTTGACAACATAAAAAATAAAATTAAAAGGTGCCGTAATAATGTTCTTAAAGTTGAATTTTAAGCACCACTCACACTAAATTATATATAATATGTACCTATAGGATATTGATTTTTACCTATATAGCATACAACAAAAATGTCATAGAAACTACTAAAAAGTGGTCAAAAAAGTTTTAAATTTTTGCAATGTCAATATAGTGATATAGTTTCAAGTTTTTGACATTTTAATTCTTGAATTTATAATAATTTTGGGTTATTTTTTGTAGTTTTTTTTTTCTTGTGGTTTTTTTGTTAGAGAAAACTACTGAAAAAATCAAAAAACAATCTGTTTAAAGTATCAATTAGAATTAATTTTCTATTAGAAGTCTTTCTACTCGATAACTCCTACTCAATTCCTTAAATTGTGCTAAAACGTAAAATTCTACATAATATAATTTATATATTTATGTATATATATATTAGTGGGTAATCATGATAAGTTTATATGTTAATTTTTAATGTATAACAATTAAATTATCTTTACATTCTTGAAAAATACTTTGAAAATCAAAAAATGACCTGAGTAAAGCTTCAACTAGAACGGATTTTCTATGTAAAACCTATTTATTCGAAAATTTTTACGTTTTTTCTTATACCCCAAAATGCAAATACTTACATAAAAAATGGTATATTGTGCATTTTGGTAATGAAAATTAAATGCAAAAGATGTCCTATGCGTTTCACTTAAAATAGTTGAAATACGTTAAAATTTCTGAAAATTTAGTTGGGGTACAGTCCTTTCAATTTGAGTGCTACATATTTAGATAGATAGGAATATGAATGAAAGTATGAAATATTTCTATATATTATATATGACATTTTTATTTAATTTTATTTCATCATATACATATTAGATATTTTTTTAAATGATTGTAACATAATAATAGATAATAAATGTAACTCATGACATAAATAAAAATAGTTTAATATTGTTCCCTTATACCTATCACCATTTCTCTCACTCGATAGTTCGTTCCACGTTTTTCTTCCAAGCGTAGTTAATTTATTTATATATCATTGGTACAGATGTTTCATAACAACTGCTGTAGTGTTTATCATGATTGGGCTTCAATGCCATAAACTAATTATCAAATTAAGTTTAATTAGCTTAATTTATTTTAATTGATGTAATTAATGAGTTACTTTTTGTATTTAATTTTAACGTAATAAAGCACTGTTATGCAACTCAAAAGTAAATTTAAAGTAAATTATATACAATAAAATATAAATATATTTCATTTTATAGATAATTTTACTCGTCTAAGAAATAAATTCATAAAATATAAAAGTTTTATTTATTTATTTACAAACGTAGTTTGTTATTTTTATTATTCAATAGAATTTTACGAATTGTAACTTTTAATTATGGTAAGTACCTACATTTTTTTATACCCTTATTCTTAACGTTATTAATTATAAATAAATAATAATATTCTCTTAATAAGAGATTGACAAAAAAATTTAACCAACTTTTAAGTGAAGAACTTGTTTTTAAGTAGGTATATATATATAATTATCTCCGTTTTGGAAGTCGTATCTGATTTTACAATTCATTGTCAGTATCAATTTGATATGTACATATTATATTAATATTTTTTCATACCGATTTTTGCAATTATATGTATTCTGAATACCACTTAATAAGATTCCTTATTAAAAAATTTAATTAAATATATATATCATATTTGTCTAGATTTATCTGGATTATTTTTTTGTTGACTATATCTAACATTTTATTCAATAAATGAAATACAGAACTGAAAAACAAAATGAAATACTATATTGTGTATACTTATTTTATTGTTATACCATTTTGTACATGATAAAGCATTATCATTTTGTGTAACATGTGCGTATATACATTATAATATTATTGCAATAAGAATTCAACAGCGTCGCTAGTCGTAACAGATCGCAACATGAAATTGAAAAAGTTCCACGTGTGAATTATACATTTTTCAAAAGAGCATTATTAAAGTTTGACGTTTCATTTTTAATTTCAGTTTGATCAACGAAAATAAAAATAAGATAAATAATTTTCAAATCATCTAAATTTCTATACACATTAATAGATAAATGCACAGAAGTATATCACAGAGTTAATAATAAATCTATAACCATTTATAATTGAATTAAGATTATTTTGTACTTATTAACCGATAATATGTAGTAATCACATAAATTATGTTCAATAAAACTATTTTGTTCTCAATAGTAATATATGATATATTGTATAAATTATATAGTTTTAAATTTGAGCAATTATTAACCTTAAGCTTAAACTTTCAATAGACACTTACCTACTTTGGAAAATTCATTGAAAATACAAACTGGAACATTAAAATTCAATATTCATTTGTTTTATGTATTTTTATTAGTAAACAAACTCAAGTTCATAACATACATTTTCACACATTAAAAATTAAATGAAACTTTTTAATTAAAAAAACTTTTAAAAAAATGCATTAATATCAACGATTTCAGATGGTCTTATCAAATAAAGTCATATTTGATATTTTAAATGAACACGATAATAATAATAGTATGAAGTTATTATGATAAATTAGGAAATATAGATAAGAACTAAGAAGTACCTACTTATGTAATTTCAACAAAATAATAACTCTTCTGTGATCACATATTATTATATTATGATATTTTACAAAATGGTAATGAGATTCATTACAAAAAAATCTTATCTCTAAATGTTGCAATTGATTTTAAACTATAAATTGTGATCGAGTGGTCGAAACGCGTATTTTTGCGAACAAGGCCGCCGATTGAATCCCGATTGAAAATGAGGTAGCCAACGAGATTTTTTTCGCTGGTGGCGTCTGGTTTCTGAGCAATAATTATCAAATTCGTTAAATAATTTGGTAACATATTCGACTCCCCTAATATGTGAAAGTGCAAACATTAAAAATGTTAGATTTTAGGATATAAATGGATGTATATGTGTTAATTTATTTACTTAAAATCTCGATTTAACCAAAACTACATATTTTAAGTTCTGTATAGTGTAATGTAGTACTATGGATATTAATAGATATAAAAATAACTTTAAAATCTCATGTTAATATTTAATAATTATATTTTTTTAATGTTATTATGCAATTGAATTTTATAAAGTAAAATGAATGACAACATTAAGCTTAAGCAGGGCTTAAAACCGGTAACCAGGTTTTCTTGAAAAC
Organism: Pemphigus obesinymphae; assembly: GCA_025469235.1. Lineage (NCBI taxonomy): Eukaryota > Metazoa > Arthropoda > Insecta > Hemiptera > Aphididae > Pemphigus > Pemphigus obesinymphae. Next base: position 51,079 of record JAIPRL010000009.1, read on the forward strand.
CGGTTAAAACTCTATTTTCAGAACCGAAAACCGCTTCCCAGTTTTTATTTTTAAATCGAAGAAGCGGTCATCGGTAACTGGTAACCGAAAATTATATTTGTGGTTTTAATTTACTGGTAATCGTTTTATGTTATTACCGGTAATTTATGGCGGAACCGATAACCTATGTTCAAAGTAATAAAAATCGCTAACTTTTTTCTAAGGTGCAAAATAAATCATTATTTATATATTATTATATTATTAATATTATTTGTTTTGTTTATTATAACCGGGATCGGAATTTCGGGATTTTTAGAGACCAAAAAATTGGATGACGAATAGTTATAAATATTATAAATGTTTGTCAAAAGCCTATTTAAATTTTAATTAACTGTTTTAAAAAGTTAGAAGTGGTTTAAAACCGGTAACCAGTTATGAGAAGTAGGAAGCGGTTTAAACCGACAAGCGATTACCCTAAAAATTAAGAAGTTGGTTTTAACCGAGCAGTGGTAACCATCTATTTTTTAAATATTCAAAAATTATTTAATTTATCGATAGTTTAGTTTATCTATATCTATGTATTTAAAAAACCGCTTATTATCGGTTACCAGCTCTCAACATTTTTCGGCTCTTACCGGAGCCGGTTACCGCTATTTTCGGAAATGGTTTTAAGCCCTGAGTTAAAGTTTATTGGAAACATGAAATATATTAAAAAATTTTATTTTAAACAAAAAATAAACTAAGTACCTACTACTTTTTTCATGCATTTTATACATTTTCTACTACCGAAAATTTTAAATTTACCATAATCTTGAAAAATTAAAAACTTAGATTGACTCAACAATCTAATATTTGGTTAGTTTTTATTGACGAGAAAGTCAATATTTCATTTTTCATATTTATATTATAACTCATAACCAGTTTAAATTTAAAATAATAAATCACTACAACTTTATATAATTCATCAATAAAATTTCATTTAAAAATAATATCAAACATCAACATTTTTCATTCTCAGCTCAAGAGATGTTATAATTAATTATACCATTATTATAGCTATATAATTTACATTATCATTATTATAATATTATCATAATCAACATTATAACTATTATAATTATTTAACATTAATTATATAGGTAATTACACAGGATTCAAATATAATATTTATCGTCACCTCAGAATGAATAGGTTGCTAAGTGTTCATTTTAAACAGTCTTCTTTATATGAAACTTTATTCTTCCTCAAGGTTTGATCTTAGATTTTCTTCTAATAATATAAATTATCTTTAAGAAAGTTCGATAAATTTGTTCGAACCATTTGAAAAAAAAAATTAGATAGGTACAACGAAAAGGTTCTAAACTGTGGTAATATCTTAAAATGTAAATAGACTAATATCACAGATTATATGAATATATACCATATATAATAATATACATAATATTAAAAATGATCAAATATGTAATAATATACAATATAAGCTTCGAAACAAGGTGAATTACTTTGCGACTTGTTTGTTTTCATAATACTGCGAGTATTACCCATTTGGTGCATCACTTGATATTATTTTACATTTTGGATTAGGTAAAATAATATCTCTGAATCTCAAAAATGATTAATAAATAAACAAAAATAGTATAAATTAATGACCTCTTACCTATATTTCAATGCAAACAGTCTTTTACAAAAATAATTTTACAAAGTATTTAGATACTTATTCTTGTATTTGCATAAAAAAAGTATATAGAATACTTTTCAAATACTTCTTAAACGGTATTTTATGGATTTCTATAAATATTGTATATCTTTTGGTTTTAATTTTAAATAAATCTTCGTATACTTTATCCTGAATTGACATAATTGCATTGTATATTGTACAGTTGTTACATACGTAAAGTTGTGATTTTCTTTTTAAATTCATATTTCAAATTTACATATATTTACAATTATTATTATCTTATTATCCATCTTCATTAAGTTGTATAATAATAATATTCAGAATGGTTTAAAGAATAATACTATAATAGTACTTATGTAAATATAAGTATATCTGAGATCTGAAAACTTTTATTCGAGTAGGTACTTTAGAAGACCTTTATATTATATCAATATATGCAATATTGACCTCTGTTTTCGCGAAAACGCAGACGGTTCATCAATATTCATTTGGTACTCTCCACCTCGGTATACGTATAATATGTTTTGATATAATAATAACATATGCCAAACACGTCATGTATATGGATCGAGATATAATAATAATAATAATAATAATAATATTATGTTCGTGTGGTATAGAAATTTCTTTTGGAGTTCATTTTGTACACTAAAGTGTGGAAAATTATAATAACATAAAGTTATTACCCAGTTCTAACCGCAAGATACCTATGCAATTTTCGAGGTAATTTATTTTTATTTTTAAACATAAGTACCTACTAGTTTTACACGGTGACATGTGTACGAATGTGACCTTTATGCATACGCATATAATAATATTGTGTCGTAGCCATTTAATGAAATGTCTTTGGTTTTTTTATGAAAAGTTGTTCACATTTCGTGTCACGATAAAGAAATCGGGTGTCTACACTTCGTGAAACAAGAAAAATTTCTTTTAGATCCGACACTTGTTCGTGAAATAATTACTAAAACATAATACCGAGTGATATTAAGCACAATTTGATCATACACTTAGTGTAACAAGCAGGAGCGCATTAAAGCCCAATGTATAGGGAGGGACAAATATAATTCTTTAAAAATGCGAATGAGCAAAAAAAAAAAAAGGATCTTTTGCATAGAAAACCCTGTGCCTCTAGCACACCCTAGCTTTTCATATGCCACCCCCTTAAACATTGCCGCTCGTGGAAAATGCATTCTTTGCCCCCCCCCTTAATGCACTCCTGGTAGTGGAAAGTCAAACGATACTTGTAATCAATATTTTGTAGTAAACGACATTAACTAATCGATTATTATGATGTAGACGACGAAAATCTTACACCTATAGCGGTCCTATCACAATTTCACAGCTGTTCATTACGTTTTGAAAAATATATTATAAATTTTATTAATACTTATTAACAGGTTACCATACAAGTAATGTATAAAAATGCCGAATAACGTAATAAATAACGACATGCTTTAATCAATTGTATAAGCACGTTTATACCATTTAAAAATATTTCTAACATAATTTCATTGATAAGAAAAACTATTTTTCACAATATATTAGTAATTTATCATTCAAGTCAGTTCTGTCATTTATAACGAACAAAAAATTACACTAAACGTCAAGAGAATACTACAGGTAAACAAAAAGTACCTGCTATCGTAAACGACAATATAAAATAAAATTGTTTTATATTTTAATAAATATTTATTTTTAATTATAAATGAGCTATACAATAATATTATACATAACTTCAAAGAGTTTCCAAAATATCTACTATTCATTATTAAACTATGACAAAATTAAAAAATTATCTAGATGAAGATAAAAGATAATTTATTGTATCTAGATTATTATGTAAATGTGTTTGTTTCTAGGTATATATACCCAATCATATGATGTGAACGTGATACCATATTTTGATAACCTCTTACCAAATCACAGTGCAAACGAATAACAAAAAAAAAGTATAACTTTTTTGGAATTTGCCATAAACACTTTTTTATTGTGTTTATTGTTATGAGTCCTAGAGGACTGCAAATATTTTGATTATATTTTACAACTCCTTTAATAGTAAATCAATATGTCAGTGGTTTTTGATTCCGTCAAATATTTGTGACAACAGGACTCAGAAAATTAAATAGTCGATAGAAATTATTTTTAAAACGGAAAATTAAAATTTGATAAATTTGTTATGTAAATGTAGCTAATGTGTAATATTTCGTAATTAAATATTCAACAAAAATAAATAAAAATGAAAATATATTTATTTATTTTTTCATGAACATATATTTTGGTAACGGCATTTGCATTAAATTAAGACTATCGATTTGTTTGACACTTTGTCAACCACAGTTTACAGAACCCTAAACCATAACAATTTTATGTATACCTATGCTAATTTTGTTTATCGACTTTTTCAATTGAAATACAGTTTAGAGTGGCTTTAAATTTACATAATAATTCTCTACAATAGTTCAATATTAAATTTACAATTATTTTATTATTATTTTAGTAATAACTATTAAACCATATTGCGTTACTCATTATTTGAACATTTTATTACTTAATTGTTGTCAACAATAATTACCGCAATCAAGAATATATAATCAGAAGATCTTTTATTGGTTTTTGAAAGATACCTATTTAAACACTTAAAAATAATTTAACTCAAATACTTATATAATCTATAAAAATATTTATGAACATTTTAAATTAAAAATATAATATATATACAGTGAAACCTCTGAATAGCGGACACTCTCGGTCGCCGAAATTTTGTCCGCTATTTAGAGGGAAACATTTTTTTTAATAAATAAATAAATTCGATAATTTTATTTTATATTATTTTTACATTAATTAAATACATCTTAAAAAAATAAAAACTAACATTTCTGAAAAAAATCTGTTACTTTAGTTTGTTTACTAATTGCAGGCGTAGTTATTTCGTATGTTAAGGCATTTTCTAATTGGACTGTGTTTGAGAACAATGAACTATTCTGTACCTCGATAGAAGAAATATATTTACGTATGCCTTTTAC
>JAIPRL010000009.1:55861-89796 GCA_025469235.1 Pemphigus obesinymphae
ATGCCTCTCGTAGACTTCTTATTTGTGGAATTTCTTGATCTTCGGTCCCATCATTTTCTTCATCACTTTCTTCTTCGTTTTGTGTAGACATGCTCGTACTATCAGATGGATTTTCGATATCGGTGTCCTAAGTCTCTACGAAATCGTCTAGTGTTATGTATAGTCATTTTCCGTAATTTTATTGTCAATCACCTTAATAAGATTGCCCAGTTCTTCTATTGGTGTAAGTAGACCATCAACGTCGGTAACGTTGTTATCACGGTGCCTAAAGCCAGACCGCAAAAAGCATTTCTTCACTGCTTCGGGTTGAATGTTTTTTGTAGATGAAGATACCCAGTAAATTGCATCCGAAATGATAAAAATCATTAATAGCAAAGTCCTAAAAGTGTCCGTTATTTAGAGTGTCATGTATTTAAAGGTTTTCCTATACATAATTAGTGAAAATATCCCCGTCCCCGAAAAAACGTCCGCTATTTGGAGGTGTCCGCTATTTAGAGGTATCCGTTAAGGGAGGTTTCACTGTATATATTAAAACTATGTTTTTCTGATCTCTTGAAATGTTTAGAACATTTTTTCATGTTTAGATATACTTACTCCTATTTGTCTTACGACCATCGGTATATATTTTAGCGATTATTACTCGAAAACAAGTCAATTTAATGAGATTTTTCGTATATCAATAACTGTGAGAAAGTACGATTTCCATTACACGAAGTAGGTACAGGACGTGTTTTCAATAAAAAAAAAAAAAAAAGGACTGTTTCACTAAGTGGCTACGAAATGTCTATATAGATAAAATGAGTTTTTTTTTTTTTTTTTTTATAATAAAGTTTAAAATGATATTTTGTGTCAAGATCAAGTACGAGCTCGAATGAACGTACACGCGTTATATCGATATGTGTACAATGCGTATTGTATTTAATACGAAATTTATTTGAAGTGGAAAATAAAATAATTGATACGGTAATGTGTTTGAAAGGCACATGGCAAATGAAGGGGTTTATGAATGTTTGGAATATTTACTCGTTCGGCGTGTAACCTCAAAATTCGCAGCAACGAATGAATTCGACAGCATAATATACGGTGTGCGCGCTTGTGCCAGTGTATACGCGTACACACGTGGTAAGTGTGTGTTTACGATGTTTACGGTGTACACTACGCCACTGCCGTGACAATTTGTCACCGCCGTTCAACTTGTTATATTTCGGAAAAGTTGTCGGGAAACATTAATTATTTTCGATCTCGAGTCAAGTTTTTAACGAGACGTGTATTCGTCGGACGGTATAATATTATTATTATTATAATAATATGCTTGTGTAGATATATTTTTCATTATGTGTAAAAAAAAAAAAATCGCATTTTTTTTTTTTTGTACCACCTAAGCGCCCATTAAAATATTTTGTTTCACTTCAGATTTATATTATAGGTACATATATAAAATCCTATTTATTTTACATTATCGTAGTTGTAATCTTGCGACGCAGTCGTTCGAAATTGTTTCTATTATTGTTTAAGTACATTTCAAGATTTATCGAAAAATATTCTACGGCTGTTATTCATTAGAAACATTTGCAAAGTCTCCTCCTGCACTTTTTCAACTCCATCCTATATAGATACGGTAATGTATTTTTCCAAATTTTAAAATATCAATTTTAAAACCAAAGAATTTCAGTTTGTGTTGATATTTAAAATGAGTTGGTCCTCGGACTGCAGGATATTGTTGTAGGTAGTATTATTTTAGATTTGAAAACAAAGATAAATCATTGCATATTTTAAAAACAATTTTAAGCAATTTCTATGTTTTTTTATACATTTTTCTGTAGGTTTCTTTAACGTTTAAGAAACCTATTGGCAAAATCGAAAAATTACATCTTTGAAATAAAGCATCTTATCCCAAAACTCATAATCGACTTTAATTGAAATGAATCGAGACTTACTCAATTAGTAACAATTAAATTATTTAAAGGCAACATATTATTTTTTTCATCTGATGTTTGACACTTGCAGGTCTGTAGTGTAGATAAATGATAAAGGCTTGTTTCACATGTTTTGATATATTTAACGTACCTACCTATATTTGTGTATTGTAAGCATCTAATTTCTATAATAAAAATATATTGGTTGTAAATATATTTTTATATACCTAACGATAAGATTTTATTGTTTTATAATACAAAAAAATTGTTGTTTAAACTTATACGCTGGATGGTGATAAAGAAAATTATTTTATTGGAGATAGTATACGTATTACGTCCCTACCTACTTATTCGTATTCGTATTAGTATTTTTACATTTTTAAAAATCTCTATAATATTTTAATTTATTTAAATTAAGTACAATGTTTTAAAAGTGAATAGAAACTTACCTTAAATAGAAATTTTATTATAATTTATTATAAGATTATTCTTTAAGTGCTATGGACGTATATATACGTAAAATAAATGTTGTTAAAAAAAGGAAGTTACGATTTTTTCACAGAGTGAATAAATATTTCATTTTTGCTCTTATTGAGGGTTCTGAATAACCTCAATATTTGTTATATAATAATTGCAAGTAAATTCCATGTTTGTATTTATTTGTTTTTTTTTTTTTTTTATAAACATCTTAACTTTGTAAAATATAAGTACTATTTAATATGTCCATTTTCCAATATAGTACATTATTTCCTTCCTTCTTCGACGGTTATCCGATAATTTTTCTAACAGTAAACATTTCAATGTGAAGTATCTTGGTAAACACTGACGTTTTTAATTGGTGTCTTACTGTCTTTGATACATGATTTTGAATAATTTCAAAAATATTGTGGGTCATGGAGAGGAACAAAGCCAAAAATAGCGGTATATTTAAAGTTTTGATTTTGATGGAAAACTTTACACTATTTAGGTTCCAGTTCCAATTTTATTTAAACAACATTTAAAAATTTGATTCTTTAAAAATGTTAAAATAAGGGTTCTTGTTCGGGTTACCATTAGAACATATTTTTAAATACCTAATAAGGATCTAAATGTACACAAAAATATTAACGACATATCCAAGTGTCAAAATATTAAATTCGAATATAATATTATAGATCCAATTATAATTTGTTTTCCTTTTGGGGTAATTAAAGTAATTAAAAGTTAAGGTTCTGGTACTCTAATTTTAGAATAATAACTGGTTCTTTGTTATTTAGTTTTAACCCAGGACCAGAGACTGGAACCTAATCGAAATTAACGGGTTCCAGAACCGGAACCCTAAAATATAAATAGAACAGTAATCGGTACCAGAACCTTTTTTATCTGAAACCGAAATTGAACGGGAACCCAAATTATAAAACCGGTTAATATCGGTTCCAAAAACTTTATTTTATTGACATTTGTAAATATGAATTTTTTAGGTGAAACATTATAGCATAATAATTAGTAAATGTTATAACTTATAATATTTGATAATATACATGAATAAAAATAAAATAGAATAATAATAATAATAATAAGTAATTAAGACATAATAATAAAATATATAGTTTAAAATAAAATAAAATAGTAATACATTCTATATTTTATATTACTGTATGTCTGTATAAAACGGTGGTAAAACAATTTTCCTGGAGTAAGTTTTGAACATAATCTAACATTCTGAAATTCCGACAGTGAGCCAAATTCAAAATATAAAAATCTGATCTATAAAATGTATACTAATAATATAAATATTCTCTTACAAAATCTGATAATTAAAAACTTAACTACCGCTTATCAATATTAACTCATATTAAATATGTATTATTACGAGTAAAATCAGTGTATACTCGTATTGTCTAATTTAATTAATTTTAATGCAAATTAAATGTTAATTCAACTACAGAGATTGGTTTCAATGTAGCTATTAACCTAACGGGTACATATGATTAAATTTGTAAAATAATTATAAAAGTATTCTGATAAAGTATAAAGTAGACGGTAATTATATACGTAAGTATATATTATGTTATATAAAATTTATTTAATATATAAAAATATTCATGTTCATAAAATCTTTTTCTTCAATTATTGATTCACCTTTACATGGAAAGGACTTAAATATTTTTAATTATTAATTATGAGATATATAATATCTATAATAATAATAATAATAATAATAATAATAATAATTGTTCGTGTCTATAATATCATAAGACAGACTTGTATAGAAACCACCTATGAAGGATAGTAGAGAAATATACAAAACACAAATACAATAGATAGTAGATAATTATATATAATACTGAAATTTAGTTTTTTAAACAATTACTTTTCATAAAACTTCTATTGATCTATCAAAAGTATTTTTAAATTTGCAAATATTTTAAAAACATTTTTAAAAATATTAAAAAATCAAATATTCTTAATAATAATAATATCCATTTTTAAAAATTACATATCATTCTTGTGATTTGATCAATTTATATAGTTTTTTATCATAAAGTATATGAAACGTATGAAGAGTAAGAGGAACTTCTGGCGTAATTAAATTTTTCAAAGATTCTGTAATACGTTGTCGACATTTTATACGTTGAAAATGGATAGAGGAAGGAATGATAAGTGTTATCATTATATTCTTAAGGATAAATATATATGTATTATAAATATATAGTATAAATAAAATAAAATAATAGTACCATCATCTGAAAAAAAAAATACCTACAGCATGTTCACATCGAACAGTTCAATGAAACAACAAACAATTATTGATAGTAAAATTATTATATATTTTATTTTTATTGGGTTTTTAAAATTTTCGGTGATTTTTATAAAATATAAAATTTTATATTTGTAAATTAAATAACACAATTAATTTAAATTGTTAATATAAAAATATTTAGTACCTATATATTATGTAGATATAACAAAAGGTTGATTATCTTTTACTTTTTAGTTATCTTCAAGTAGGCAGGTACATATTATATGTTAATTAGTAGTTTTGACTTTTGAGTAATTTTATATAAATTATTCAAAACACTCGCTTAAAAAATTCAATTTAAAATTTAAAATATACAATTACGAGCAAACCATATTATTATATATAAATTAAAGATTACTCTCTTGGGTTAGTGTTTAATCTCGCGGGAAATTTTGAAATAACTTGAAAATTTCTAAAGTTATATTGTAATTTCTCTCATTTTTTTTTTAAGTTTTGGAATGGGTTAAACGCTCAAAATATCCCTTGCGTTCGCCTCTATCGTAAACAAAACATAAATATATAAAAAGTATATATATTTTTCAAGAACCAGTAAATACCGGTTCTGGAACCCAATCGAAAAATTAAAAAACCGGAACCGGAACTGATATAGAAATTTTTATTTTCCAAGAACCTGAACCAGAACTAGAACCGATTTTTCGTTTTTGTTCCAGTACCTGACCAGGACAGGAAAGGGCGATATCTAAAATCATTAAGAAATATTTGACCCCAATCGTTAACGCCCCAAAAAATATCCTATAATACAAAAATTAATTATAATAAAACAATACGATACATAACACGATAAATAAATAACGACGAATAATAAAAAAAAATAAAAATACGATTGCACGACAATGTCACCGTCGCAATATATTATAAATATATTCCACACACGCTCTATACTATCCATGTCATTAAATATAGAAACTATAATAGAAATAATAATTCAAGTATGGACAGTACAAAAAAAAAAAAAAACATCAAAAACTAAATAGAATCAATATTTTTTATGGCACTGTTATATTACGTACATTACTTTGTTGGTATGATATTATATAGTATTTATATGGCGAAATTGATCTTTTTATCAAGTGGATGACATCACATTTTAATATTCATCACAAAATAAGTTTTTCCGTATGTCATGAAATAGATTGAAATAATTGAATCCACCTTATGTAATTCAATCAGTAGCGTATTTTCAATTTTCGTATGGGGGGGGGGGTGATATCAGAAAAATCGAAGCATCCGAATTGCATGTTAAAAATAAAAAAAAAAACGTAATAATAACGCAAAAAAATGCATCGTTTAAAATGGGTATGTCTGAATTACATGCAGTGCCTATTTAAAAAAAGTAAAATAACTAGCTAAAAACTTAACTATGTAATGTTTTTTTTTCCACTTTGACTTACGACTGTCAGTAAAAAATAATTACTCCAGGTATGGTTAAAAATGTTTTGATTTAAAAAAATTTTAAATCACGTCACATTACATCAATTATATTTACATAAAAATGTTTGTTTTTCAATATTTAATATTTATATTAAATTAATTTTATTATACAATATACATAAATAATATAATATATTTAAATTATTTATATATTTATTTTTTCATTTTTCAATTCTTCAAATTTGTATTCTTTCATATTACGAGTCTATGACATAATCGACAATCCTACTTATTAATTGTTTTTAATATTATAAATATATTTTTAATATTTTTATATTATGTCAGATTTACATCAATTATATTTTTACTTTAAACATCACAGAATGCAATTCGGACAGATCCATTTAAAACACCAATTCGGACACTACCAGCTTTTATTTTTTCTTTCGCACGCAATTCAGATAAAGCTAAAAAAAAAATTTGGTGCATCAGTTCAACTCTTATTCGTTATATTACAATTGTGTGACGTGAATTTATATAGGCCATGTTTTTCGACATGACGCTGGTTTGTTCTATCCATACTGTTTATTATTTACGGTGTAAGAAACATTTTTTTGGTTCTTTATTTTTTTATTTGATAATTTTTTATTACAAAATAATGTCCATTCTACGGGGTTTCGAGCTATTTTATTCAAAATGTCTTCTATATCCAAATGATTTTTATGATGGATGTTTAGCATTACTAAACCATTTAAAACGGAACGGTTATTTATATTTACAATCACAAAAAATATAATACACGATTTATTACTGATAACACATTGATTACGAATACGGTTACAGTTTATGTTTTTAAAAAAAAAAAGTGAAATTGATTAAAAAAAAAAAAAAAAAAGAGGATCTGGGGGTTGATATATCATCCACATCACCCCCCCCCCCCGTAAATACACCACTGAATTCAATAATATAGGTAGTCCGAATTGAGTACAAGGAGGTGCGTAAAACGTAAGAATATATAGTGCATGAATAGCATATTACAGGAAGATATTGCACAGGAATGTATTTTGCCTAGGGTAAAAAATAATTGGAAAATATTACACGGGAAAGTACAATTCAGGAATCAGATTACACAGGAATATTGAAAACGGGAAAGTATTGATCTGTAGTAAGTAGGTATGTAACTGCTTGGGTGGTGATTTTTTTTTACTTTTTCGAAATAGGATATCACACTTAAGTTTTCAACGTAGTGAATTCGAAACACAACATATAGGTAGAGGATACATCAGCGTACACACATGAAAATGTCTCCACTTTTTTTTTTTTTTTTTTTGATTTTGCTATAACAGATGTTATTGATGTAGAAGCTTTATTCCAATGAGACATATTATGTTTCAGAATGCTCAAAGAGATACACCTAGAAAATTACCACTGAAAATTCCCCACAGGGAAGTACATTTTTCGAATAAAGATAGAACACTTAATTGTAATCATAGTTCTCTCAGACACCATAGATGCACTCGCAATATGCACATTTGTGGTGGATTCAACGTTCCCTTAGTAGCATTAGTAGCACAGGAAGTCCCAGAGGAAGGAAACGTTTTTGTATAAATTTAATATCAGTCAAGTCGGTCTTGGATTGACATCAAAAGATGTTTTACACTTCGGTATATAATATATTAAAAATCGATTTTTTGTGTATTCCTCAGAGGGAGACATGTCCCTCCTCTGACCACCCTATGAGTATCTATAGATAAAGGCTTTAGACAAAAGGGGGGTACCCAAAATCACGATGCATTATATATATTTACCCTTGAATTGTGAGCTATCCAAAATTCAGTTTTAGACTACCCAAAAAAGTAGTTTTTTATATATTATATATACCAGAGTTTACAACACATTTTGATCCAGTCTGCTTATGTTATATTATTGAATGCGCTGCAGCTTAAAAATTTATTATTTTTTTTATATATATATATATATGTGGGGGAAGCTATCGTTAAGTTGCCCTCCATTCCATTTGAATTTTCGATTGTAAGAAAATGATGGCGGTACAAATAAATATAAATTCAATATAATTCCAGGGTCTTCTTGAATCTTTAAGGTATTGTGGGGTTGGTTAGAAGGGGGGATTGGCATCGTATCTCATTTTTTAGCAGCGTTATCGGCACTCAAGTTTTGGACTACCTAAAAATGTTCACTTTTGATATGTAACACAGGGAGATATGGTCTAATAATTATTACAAAAAATTGATATCATAATGAATAGACCGGTTTCACCAAGTTATTGTGACGTACCTAAAGTGTTATACGAGTATACATACTAGTTATAATAATTTGTTTACAATAACAAAAATATTGTTTAAGTAGGTATCATAAAAATTAAATTTACTATTTTTTTAGTCTATTTTTTTTTATCTATTAGTAGATATATAATACAATACTGGTCTTCTATTTAATACCGAAATCTACCAGAATTTTATTTTTGTAATTTCAGAAACCGGAACCAAACTCTAAATATAATTTGTAAAAAAAAATTCTGTTAGAACTATTTCATGTCAAATTTTAAACATTGTATCTAAACAACTTAATAATTTTGTAAGTAATATTATAAAAATGACTTCATATATATATATATATTATTTTTTTAATATTGTATAAAAATATAATATCATATTTTATATATTTTAAAAGTAAACGTTGAACGATTAGAGATTGTAAGATTCAAAAAACACAGTATAGGTACCTATATATAGGGTTGGGCAGTATCACAGATACATAATAAATCTTTGATACGTATCAAATATACAATTGTATCATGTATCTTGTATCAAGATATATTTTTTTCAGGTATCATGTATCTTTTTATAAAAAAAGATACAAAACACATCAAATGATCTAAATTCTAATTTTGTAGTTGATATATATATATATTTATATAATTACACTTAAAAATTTTTTTCCCCAACTTATATTATAAAAATAAAACAATTATTTTTATTGTGAATTGTTCTAGATTTTTATATTTTAATTTCATTATATTGTTAGGTACGTCACAAAATGAAGAAAATTAAACAATATAATTTTATAATCAAATATTAAATAAACTTGAGCAATTGTGACTAAAATACTATAAAATATAATAATTAAAAACATTACCTATTATTATTATTTTATAATATTTCAAATATTCAATTTTTTTAAGTAATACTTATAAGTAATGTTTTGAATAGAATTGTAATTGTCTAATATTTATTTCACTCTCCTATAAAATATTTTGATACCAGCTATATATAAATATAATATGTATATTTTTCTTTATATTGATTATATTATATTTATATGAAAATATAATATATTTTATTTTTATATTGTTATTAATAATTATTTTGAGAAATATTTATAATAAACATAATTTAGGTACATATATATTTTTAAGTAGGTAACGACAATTTTTACTATAAAATAATAATTGTATTTTTGACAGTATCTTGTATCTCTTATGTATCTTTAAAACTTTTATCCTGTATCTTGTACCTTTATTGCAAACGAAATTTTTATTCAAAAAATATTCAAAACAAATGTATCATGTAACACGATACTACTTTTTTTTTTATAAAATCTTGCCCAACTCATATCATATACCTAACCTAAGATTTTATATAATTTTTACGTTCTGAAATACCTGCATTGGTTTTAAAATAACACTATTAAATATATAGGTAACGGCTATTCAATGACAATTAATGGGTTTTGAAGTTTTATTGCAAATATTTGTTTTTCAAGATTTTAAGAAATTGCTGTATACACATTACATACATCTTAAATACGTGTTAATTGATGTACGTCTATAGAATACACGAAATTATATGAGAAATAACGTCAAACTGTTTCAATTAATTTTGATATCGATTGATTTCATAATGGAATCGTATTATTCGGCAAACACTTTTTCATGCAGTAAATATACTCGACGAGTTTTATGCAGTATTTTGCAAGTAGATTGAAAATTGAACACAAATTGTATACTTTAAAGAGGTTGTTTTTCGATGTACATTCGTGAAATATACGTATATTTTAATTTAGTATAACGGCCCGCCTTCACAAAAACGTATTATAGAATCATATTTCCAGTGTTGGGTAAATCACTTCTAAAAAGTAATTAAATTATGTTACATGATACATCAAATAAAATTATTCAAATTACTTTCAAGTTACCTGAAATTATTTTTATCATCCATTTTACATTACCTAATAAATGATTAAAAATCATAACGTTACTTTTTTTCTTTAAAATTAATATTGATAATAGTTATCACATTTTTATATCTAATTAAGATATCTAAAAACTAAGAATAAGTAAGAATTTATATTAGGAATATAAAATTTATATTTGAATGGATTATAACTATTATTATATAAAATACATTAAATACGTAGATAGGTACCTACTATATATATATATATATATATATATATTTCTACGAAAGGTGGTACGACACTAATATTAAAAAAAAAATTAATAATATAAATAAATAACCTAAAAGTGTTACTGGGATTTAACAATATCTTTCAATACCTTTGATATTTATCTTGGTGTTTTATAATTATTTATAATATTATAATTTGCAATAAATAATGGTTTATTTCATGAAAATGACTATTAAAATAAATAGAAGTAAATTACTAGTGCTCAATATCTCAATAACAGATAAAATCGATTTTCATCAGGGCTTAACTTTATTAAAAAAATATATAAACGGTTTATTGTTATTTTATACATTTAAACGTGTTTCATCGTTTATGTGTAATGTTATTAATGTTTCAAACGTTATTTAATATTTTCGTTATATTTATAACAATTTTCAGTTTTGAAATATTTAATTCATACAAAGTTAGATTTTAGGTTTTAAGGCCTAAAAATTGTATACAAGTTTAAAAAAGCACGTTTTTCCACCTAAATATATTCAAAATGTCGGTTGACATGATATTTTTTTTTTTTTCTTATTTGTCATTAAGATTAATCGACAGCATGTATTTCGATAAGAAATGTATTCGAATTTCGGGAGGGAAATGAGTTTCAAGACTCGAGTTGACTTGCTTTTTTACTGTCTATGTAATTTACTATCACGTTGATTGAATATATTTTTATAGCTTCCCAGTTTTAGAATCTATTTTTCTGTATTTTTAAAAACCAAAATGCCGGATCTAGGATCGAAAACGTTCACGTTCGAAACCAGAACCAAGCTCTAATAATTACTGTTTAAATCGTGGTTCCAAGCTCGGTTCTCAATTATTATTTCAATGGACTGTAAACTGTACTGTAAAGTGTCCGTTGCATGTATGTTACAGGTGTCCCAGGAGTGTGGCCGCTCGAGTGAACCGGTTTTAAAGCGGACCGGTGGTATCCGGACGTACGCCGCCGTAGACGAGGAACGGTCGCCCTGCGGTCCGGCGCGACGACGACAATGCACCGCAACGATCGCGGCACAGGCTGTCCACTTGTCTGTTGACGACTGACGGGCGCACGATGCATTCGGGCGGCGGTGGTGGCGTACAGGCCCCGGCGCCGGTGCCGCCGAGCTTGTACGGCCAACAACAAATGTTGCCGCAACCGCAGCTGTCCAGCAACTCGCCGGCGTCGACGGCGGCCACCGGTACGGCCACCACCAACAAGATACTGGTGAACGGCGGCCGGTTCGACTTCGACGACGGCGGCACATACTGCGGCGGCTGGGAGGACGGAAAGGCCCACGGCCACGGCGTGTGCACGGGCCCCAAGGGCCAGGGCGCGTACTCGGGCTCGTGGCACTACGGCTTCGAGGTGTCCGGCGTTTACATGTGGCCCAGGTACGTGTACTCTACTGTTATCAGGAGATTTGGCTCCGAATCGAGGAGATTTTTGACGTCTCAGATGGGAATTTTTGGGCGGTAAAAATGTTTGAGGCGAGGGGGGGGGGAGGTAACACGACAGCATTACGAAATTGTAGATTTCCTATTTCGGTGTTGAGTCACTTGTAGAATTATTCACAGATATAAATAGAAATCCGATTTCTACGAAATAATTTGTTTCTACTTAACAAATACGTAATTCGAAAACAAGATGTTTTCATCTTCAGTGTCAAACCACTAACCGAGTCGTCCGGCGCGTATATATTCCCTTTTATAGAACAGTTTCCGAAATACGTATTTTTTAAATAAAAACAAATTATTTTGGTAGAAATCGGGTTTTTATTTGTAACGATTATAGATTCGTAAAATTTAAATGATTCGTTCGATAACAGAATACAATATGTTAAGATATTGTAAAAAATAATTCGACATATGGCCTACAGATATATTTTATATCATTAGATATTAGGCATTTTAATAATATCTAAATATATCTGAACACTGTAGACTTGATGTTTTTTACGAGGTTTACACCTCACGAGAATTGTTTTATAAAGTATTTTTTATTCTTATATTATATAAAGAAAATGATTTCCGATATACTGGTGTACCGCTCAAGTGGTTTTACTAATATTACGTAGAAGATCCCTTACGATTGATTTTTTTGTCGTAAAATCGTCACTGTAAGTCCAGGGGCGTCATTTCAGGTTTTCGTTTTGGCGTGCGAGATTTTCTGGGGGGCATTTCATCCGACCGTTTTCAAAAATATTATAAACACATTACTGAAACAAAAAAAAAATATTTTAAAATACCTATACACGTACGCATACCCAGTGCCGAACGTATGCCACTGTTTTTAGTTGTTCCAAAATACACCATTCCATTGTGTTTCCCTACATATTCATATATAATTTTGATTCTGATAAAGATGTTAACAATGTTGTGATAGAACAATTACAATTATTTTAACTTAAATAAATAAGAACATGTATATTACAGTTTAAAATTTAATCGTCTCTCTTTTTTGTTTGCAAATATGTCTACCCTTCGATATTTACTTCAATGCCTCTATGAGTAGCGCTAAACTGTTTAGGCAATTTTCACCCATCGAATATCTTAAATATGTCTTTATACGTTTCAGACTAAAAAAAACGTCATTCGACTGAAACTGTCGTAAAAGGCTAAATTGAATATATTTTCAATTATGTTTTTATATTAGGAAATATGTTTTCAGGACAATTTAGTAATGCATCTAGGATATTATTTGGACCTGTCGTTTCTGTCCTCCACTTTACTTGCCATAGTTCATATTCTCTCTCCAAAATAGAAGTGTACAATCTTTTAAATCGTTCTTATACACATCATAATTTCTTTCTATTATCAAAAGGTTATAGTAGGTAGAACGTAGGCACTTGTAATTTTGTTATTCGTTAAGAAATTAACGAATTATAGTGAATAATTGATGTTTTTCTTAAAATTTTAGTTTAGTGAAAAAAAACGGATTTAATACAATATATGTTTGTTAATTATGCCATACGATTTTCTCTTGCTTGTAAATTAAACTTCAGATGATGCTCAATTTTTGGATTCTGAGTAGTTTTAGGGTAAAAGAGCATCTTTACCAAATGAATGTTAAAGACTTTATATTTAAACTAGACCTTGGTGATTTTCAATTATATATTTTTAACGAAATTTATATACTTTTGGTAAATTATAAAATGTAATGTCCAATATAATTAATTTGATAATTATACTAAAAGTCACTCGGGACAAAAATGTAGACAAATTCTTAATCTTCAATTTTATTTAGGAATATTTTTGTGCTAAAATTGCTCAGTTTTCCAGAAAGTGCATTTTCCGAAATAAATTTTTATATATAAAAAAAAAAAAAATAGGTAAAGGCTGTGTTTATTTTATACTTGAGAGAAATATAAAAAAATATTAAAACAATTTATGCAAATTGTTGATAATTCGATATAGATATTTTAAACAAGATTATATGTACCTATAATAAATATGGAAAACTAAAATTTTTAATTCGGGAAGTGCCAAGCATGGAGAAACTCCCCTCACCGAAAAAAAAAAAAATAATAATAATAATAATAAAACACACCACTATAATACAAGTGTTATATATTGGCGGGCCTTTTTTCCGCCAAAAACATACCTTTTCTTTTTCGCTGAATAAAAAAAATATCGATTCTCTTTTCCCCCAAAACCGCATTTTTCTTTACCACTTGATTTAAAAATTGACATACCTTAATACGTAGCGGGTCATAATAATATGGGAAATATCTACTATCTATATGTGTTCAGTAAAATATACTTTAAAAAAGTAATACAATATTTTTACATAAATGATTTTCATTTGTAATTTGTAATAATAATGACAATAATTGTATTGTAATAATGTTTCTAATCTATACTAAATTAATTTAATAATATAATGTTCTACACCAATAGGTAAATCAGACCCGGTATAGATATATTATATTGTACCTAAATCCAGAAATATTTTATGGGGAGAGAGCGCATACTGAATTGAGTAAATATTTGGGTACAAATTTGTCTAATTTATATAATCTATATTATAATTATAAGATTTTTTTTTTAGAATTTGGAGGAGCGAACCACTATTTTGCATAACCTCCCCCTTTCATAGCATCTTGAGCATATATATATCCGTTATTTTAACTAGATAACATCGAAAGTTTTATAATATGATAGATGAAATTTACTTATAAGTTATAAAAACTAAAAATAGTGATATGTATAATTACTATATCGATTTTTAAACCTGGCGAAAAAGTGAATCAGTGGAATATAGGGAATGGTACATTTTTACAGAGTCGACCATTTATTGATCTGGCGGATAAGGAAAATATATAGTTTTGGTGGGAATGGGTAACGCCACTGTAATATAAATAAGTATATATAAGTCTTTTAGTCGTATAACTATTCCCAAAAGAAGAAAAAAATATTCCCTAATTAATAAATCTAAATTACAGATAATGGGATTAGAGTATTTTGAAATTATTGGTTTCAAAATATTTAAAATAAAATGATAAAAATAATAAAATAAATATTCACGGCGATGTAATATATTATATGGAAGTTCTAATGATCTATTTTATACGAAATGTATATTATTTATATTGCTATCTGTAGAGTTTTTTTTTTCACCTGGATTTTCGTTGGCACATGATATAAATTGTTAAATTATTGTGTTGTGACTTGCGTCTTATGAATGCAATTTAGTCTGTGTGCAACTAATAGATACGCATAGCGGTCAGATCAAACATTATAATATATCTAACAATACTATATTTAGAAAATATACGATACGATTCCCAAAATTTTATAAAAAAAATATCTAAAATGTAGTAAATCAGTTTTGACATTTTTAGAACATTTTTATAGTGCTATAATAAATATTTGGAGTTAATTTCAAGTTCTTAAGAATATTAATTACCCAATTTTTCATAGTTATCCTTTTATGTTTAAGAGAGCAACTGAAAATATCGCAAAATGACCTCTTTAAAGTACTCATTAGAATGAATTTTTTAATTTATTTTCTACTCAAAACTGACTTCTACCCAAAAACATGTATACTTCATATATACTAATATACATATTAGAAACGTTGATTGTAGACGTACTTTTTACAGCTTTGATCAGCGTTGCATTTAAGGCATACATTTACGTTTAAATGCAATTAGTTAAGTACACAATAACAGAATTATACTGTTTCTAGAAATATAGAATGGCGTACTCTAAATGTTGCAAAACAGTTTATATATATAAAGATTTTCTTTTTGAAGATTATATAATATAAGATAAAATAATATTAGTTTTGTGTTTTATTCATTTTTATTTTAGATACATCTCGTTCTGAAAATTAACTACTGTTAAAACGTATTGATTGAAACGTTTAGTTGAAAACTATAAACAAATATTAATATAGTGGCAGCTGACTAAATACAATATTGATATGTATTCAATTTTTAGACTTTATTCACAACATTTTATAAACTATTACCAAACAAAAATGATTAAATTAAATACCTAATTCAGTGATGAGTGAAAACATTTGATATATTAATGCAAACATCTTTACTAACATTTATAGGGATACTAAAATATCATAGAATAATGTTTTCTATAATATTCCACAGATAATTTTAACCAAATATGATAGAAACAGTCCTAACCGGGTAAAATTAAATTCAGAAAACTATTTGTATATTTGAATATTATACCAAGAATATTGTATTCGAATAATTTCCAACGTTTTTAATTTATTTTGTGTTCTTAGTGCATTATGCATTCCTTACTAAACATTCCATGTGACTTTTACTTTTATTTTGATAATGTTATGTATGGGTAATTTTTTTTATAGATTTTAGATAAAATTAAAATTTGACAATTTAAAAATATTTATATACATATTAAAACAGTCTCGTATCATTACCGCTTTTGCTTATCGTTTAATCATGATATTTGTTAAAAAAAAAGAACTTTTTATTCGGGATAATTAATTCAAGCAGTATTTGTGGTAGAATTATAAAATATCTCACAAATGTATCTATGCTGTAGCATTTTTATTTTTGTAATCACATGACTCGAACAATTTTTGTTATGAAATTAAAAATAAATATTTTAAATACAGAAATTTATGGTATTAAAAAAAAATTTCGAAACAAAAATGATACGACATAAATCAATTTTTCTTTTATGTCTTATAAAATATTGATAATTCTATCATGAATTGATACGTTTATTCTGTGCTAAATAAGTTTTACGACCATTTTACGGATGGTGTGGCATTATACTAAACTCCAATATTTACAATCGTTTATTGCATTATAAAATGCATTCTCTATTATCAGCTGAACGGTCTAGTTTCCTTAATGGACCATGTCTCTCTGATTCACTATCTTGAGAGATGCATTATGATCTATCAACTCTAAACTTCATCATCACGTACAGACTTGTGTCTTCTGAGTGGTTCTCGTCTTATTTATTTTATTAATTAACACCTTTAAATTAGTTGACAATCTGCTCCCCAAGCATGACCAAACACTCCAATTGTTTATTTCTAATGAATGAATGCATTTTTTGTCTATTAGGTACACACTTTTTGTATACCTTAATTTCTTATTCTCCCATATGCCTTATTTGTTTTCATATTATAATGTATATTATGTGATTTGGATTTTCCAATAGAAAAAAAAACCAAATTAATTTGGTTCTATTTTTGCCCCAAAAAGGCTATCCTTTTACAAGATTAAAAACTGAATATTGTATTTTGACATATTTGAAATTTTACGTTTTAATAAATATTAAAAATTTTAATGATGAAAAATAAATAAGAAAATAAAACAGAAAATTAATTTAAATACAACAGTTATAAGATAAAATTATAAATTATTTTAAAATACCAAAAAAACATAAAAGCACTCTAAAACGAAAAGGAAATATTTAAAAACTAAAATACTTAAATTAAAAACCAATATTTATTTAATTTACTTTTACGGTATAGTATAATATTCCCGTCAATTTTACCTTTGTAGAAAAATCAAAATGGACACCAATGGTGCTCCCAAAAATGTCCAGGTCGATTCACAGGACAAGAGCGCACAAAATTGATTGTTTTCAAAGGACTAATGCTAAAAACATGTAATTATATGTCAAAAGTGCAAAAACAAATGTAAAATATACCGATGAGGTATAAAATAAATTATTTCGATCGGACGATACGAGAATTCAAAATAATGTAATTTATCGTCATCGTTAGTGACATTAGAAAAAACAGAGTATAATACATAAAATTAAACTTGGTTAGTTTTAAATTTATTATATTAACAAAATGTCTAAAACTATTCGTATTTGATGATTATTTTATTATTTTATCGAAAGTTATGCGGTTGAAGAATAAGTGATTGAGATATTACAATGTAATGGATTTATCGTTCAGCAGGATCTTACATTGAAATCTAAAGATTTTTTTAGCAATATATACGTCCACGCGATTTTCTAGTGTCTAGTTGTTAATATAAAGTTACAAATTTACCTTCAGATTTATTTATATTTAAATAAATATCCGGAACTCAAATAAATACTTATTATGAACCGTAAATTTATAAACCGTACAAAACTCATACATTTTTTAAGCCATAATACTCGATCGAATATGCACATGGGACATATCGATCATTTAACCTCTGGCTGAAGTCTGGCTACACGATTTTCGGTCAAATACAATTGGATTACATGAAACTTCGTGCAATTTATCTTGAATTTTATTTTGACCAAGGCATTCTCACTCTGCACGATTACGTTTTTACAATACTTATTGAACAGTTTGGTGTAATTTCATGATAAATCATAAAATTAACTCGAATAGAACAATTTCAAAGTGATATTCTATCGAAATATAATAATTATATAATTATGTTTACCAGTATTATTGGAAAGTCCTATAGTAGTAACAAATATAGACATTATTGCCCTGGTCGTATATAAAATATATAATTGGAGTCAATTCGGATGTCGATTTTTAGATGTGGAGACTAATTTGGAAACACTGGAAAATTATGACCTGCATGTCAAATTACTCACGCTAGAGTATCCAAATGTAAAACATAAAAAAAAATAAAAAATAATACTGAAAGGTCATCCTGCAAAAATAGTAATATAATTGGTATCTTTCTTTTATGAAAATTGTTCTTCGATTTTTAAACATTAATCATAAAATGTATTTTTTCCAACGTTATATAATATAATGATAAGTTTGCAAGTTCATTTATCGTAATCTGTGCTCGAAATGGAAAATTTTACAATTGGAATGCTATAAATATAGCATATGCCTTTTTGTTTGTAAAATAGAGTACATTTTCTTTATTAATAATTATAAACATTAATTAGAATTATTTAAAAAATTTTACAGTAAATATAGGGATTTAAATATATTTGATTCTTATTTTTTAAATTATTTTTCCTGATATTATGAAATAACAATGCCATAATAATTACAATACTTTGATATTTCCAATTTTCTAAAAGCTAATTGCCATATACTAACACTTTCTTATAATTTAAAATAAAGCCCAGTTTAAAAGAGTGGTTTCAAATAATCTGGAACATCTTCGTTCATCTTTTCATTTTTTATGTTTAAAAAACCTCAAATATTATCATGAAACATATACTTTATTTAAACAAAAATGGCGACACAAGTGACGTATGTTATCATCGCCAAATTTTATATTATTGTTTTATTTATTTTTATTTATTTTTTCATATTATTTAGTTATAAATATTAGATAGAACTCTTCTTCATTTTTTTTTTTAACAACTAAATATTTTTTATTGATCAGAATTCTTAAATACTAATTTTTACCAACCGGAACGGATGAAAATGCTAATGTTATTAATGTTATGAACCGGAACGTCATTTCGGTACGTTCCGGTCCATTTCGAGCCCTGATTGAAATAAGGTTTTGTATTTGAAGAATTATGAGAAATTACATAAAGTATAAGCGATAATAATAAAATATTATAAATTTGTTTATACATCATGAATATTTTGGGTATTAATTTAATAATCTTCTCAAATAATATATTGAATAAAATAAAAATTGTATCACATTATATAATATAAAAATAAAAATAATTGTAAAATTAAATAAAAGATATTTTGAATAATATTAAAAAAACTAGCAAATTGTAAAAAAGGGGGACTGTTATTATTAGGAATCCCTGTTAATAAGACAAAAAAAGGTCAATTCATACACAAAATTATATACTTTAATTACTATTTTTTTAATTGTAATATTATTTAAGCAACAGTACAAAAAAGTTGGTATATATCGTTCCATTGATTATTATTATTATTTTAGTATAGAAAGCAAAAAAATTATATTTTATTTGAAATACAATTTTAATCGAATTTCCAATTTATTCTAATTTCCCATTAATTTTGGTAGTTTTCCTTTTTATTTAAAAAAACTACTATAGATGTCGAAAAATTAGATCTATAAAGTACTAACTAGAAAACAAATCGTATCAGAAATACCTTCGTACCCTAAAACTTCTTTACCAGGAAAAGTGTGTATATTTATAAAAAAAAAAAAATTAACATTTTAAACAAATTTCTAAAAAATAGTTATATAGTTTTCAAATATCTATCATGAAAATTTCATACTACAATTTATATTTAAATTAATATGTATATATTTGTAAATGGATAAGTTGATTGTTGTGAATTATTCAATATCTTTTTAATTTTTCTTCAAAATGTCTGTTTTGTTCATCATAGTGATTTATCCTAACGTCTGTTATGGATTTTAAAAATAGATTTCAATTTAAAAAAAATGAACTTTTAATCAACTTTTCTAAATTTTCAATATTTCTATATTTAGTTGTCAAACATTTAGTAATTTTAAGAAATCAATAAGAAAAAATATAAAAAATTAAAATTTATAAAACAATATTTAAATTATTGCAGTAAAAACGTACCTATTTACATAATTATATTATAATACTATTCTTATATTTTAATGATAACACATTATTTATAATTTTAGAAGTAATATCAGTATAAAATAGTTATTTGATATAAAATTGGTACGAATTTAATATTTTATAACAGAATATCGGATTAAAATAAATATTTTAAATATTTGATATTTTAATATTTTTATTTTTTAATATTGTAGTTATAATTATAAAATAATGGTAATATTAATTTTCTAAGATACCTATTCAAGTCGTTTGAATCGGTATTTGGAAACTTCATACAAATATTTACATACTATGGTGTTGCATTTATCATACATAAAAATCATGCAGTTACATCTGCACAGTACCCGATATTTCACAAAATTATCATTGACAAATTGTAAAATATTTGGAAATTTTATGATAATTAACATTAATAATATTGTATTTTTGACATATCTTTATAGATTGTTTAAATTTCAAAGCTATATAGCTATTATACTTACTGTCGTTGGATAGAAAACCCATACTAATTCTATATAAAAAAAGAGCATGTGCTTCAAAAATGATTCTTTGCAAATAGTGTTAGAATAAAATATATAGTTATTTTTAATTATATACAAATGTAATAAATTATGTAAATAAAGTTTAATTTAAATTAAATAAAATATTATTTACTTTTATTCGTTTGAGAAATAAATTCATAATAATTTATTATAAAAAAGAAAAATTTTAAAGTACGTAATTGTATATTATATGGACTTGCAGCTTTATTTTTATGTTTATAAACAAATATACGTAGTTGTTAAATTAAAATTTGTATAATATTATTATAAATACTATGAGTACCTATATAGGTATCAATGTGGACATTTTGGAATTTAATTTGCTATTCTTATCGTTTCTTAGAAGACGTTAAATTTTGACTTATAATTTGAATTAATTTTATAAATGTTATAAATTGTTAGCATAAATAAGTTAATGAAATACCAATAAAAAGTTGACCCGTTTAACTTAATGAGTCAAAAATTAGATACCTTGTCCAACTTAGCACTATATCAAGGATCAATTTTAACAAATCAGTTTATGTACAATTTCACAAACTATAATAATAATAATATAATATATTTTCAAGTATTTTTGACGTGAGAGTTTTGGCTGATATCGAATTGGTTCCCGGGTCTAAATTGCAGTACCCGAATTGGTTTTCTTTTTTAATCCATTATTATTCAGATAGTGCCCGAATCGGTCCCCACACGCTGATAGTACGCTCACATAATATAAGTAAATTACACAGTAAATTAGGTTTCTCGAATTTTAATAAAATGTAGGTAATGACATTTTTACAGTTAGTTTTTCATCTCCCTTCTCATTTGTATACATTAAATAGTTTAATACTATCATCATATGTATAATATCATTGAGCAATGAGTATAGATTATACCATTTATAATTAACGACAATATTAAGGTAAATGAGTGAAAATGTATCAGATACAAATTACTTAACTTTTACAGTAAACAACGTTTTCGATAATTAGCCTCCAAATGGAAGTAAAATTAGACCAATTTCCAAACGGGAACAAATTCGGCTACTCCCGAAATGTTGTTCTCAATCGTCTGCTCGACGTGTAAAATATTTATCAATTGGTATTTCTAAGTTAATGTATACATTTGTTAGAGATGAAACGGAAATAGAATGTCACATTGGATGTGTGATGTTAATACGTTAGATGGAATTAGGAATTAATAAAAAAAAAAATAAAATTTAGGAGACGCCTCTATAGCTGAAGAAATTAGATGATATGGGCGTGTTGAGAGAATGTAAGGAAATTAATAGTAGTTAAACAAATAAAGAAATCAATATGGCATGCAGGAATTGGTCATGGAATAATTCATTATAGTTTTTCTAGGAAATCAGTGGTCAGTGGTCAGTTGGTTGATGGGTTTAAACTTGAAATTAAAGATCGTGGAATACCTTTTACAGGGATTTAAAAAAAATGATATTAAGATAATTTAAGATATAATAAGATTAAATGACTTTCTGATATAAAAAAATGAAATCTCGATTTACATGTATATGTTTAGTAAAAAAAAAAAAAAAAACACTTTTTCCGGTACTTCAAAGTAATCCTGTAAAAAAAAAAAAGATTTTGTATACATCGCCGATTATTGTTGTTACGACTCCATGCATGATTTGATCATCCGATCGCAATATCAAAACCGATATTATTCATAAAAATGTATTTCGTCTTGTTTAATATTTTGATTTTAAATTTAGTCTGTGGAAAATCAAGGTTTAAAAAACAATACAACACGTTTATTGAATTGATTGCAATACGGTGCCATTTCAATGGTAAAACTACTATAATACGCATCAACAACTTCTGATTTACAATTCGGGTTAAATATAAGGCTCTTATAGATTTCAAATATATTTAAATGTGATTTAAGTCTTCTTCAAATCAATTTTTTGTCGTCAGTTGAACATTTTCCGAAGTAAGTTCAAATATATCGCATCGATATAATATAATGCAATAAAATGTTAAACGAAAAGTATAATACCCGAAGTTGAGCATTCACATTAATCGTATTCAAATTAGGTGTGTACAAAAGTTTACACAAAGAAAGATGTTCCATTTAGGTTTTCAAATATAAGTTAAGACACCATATATCCTCGTTGTGTACGTCCGTCCACAGTTATTTAGTGCATAGTCGATTTGGTCACCAGGGAGATACATATTATTTGCTGTTTTATATTTTTGTCTAAACAATAGTGTGCTTAGAAACAGGGAATTTAGTACGTTCGCATGTCGGCTTTCCAAACTTATTTGGTAATGTTTTTTAATACTTTGGAGCATTTTTTTTTTTTTATGTAAATATGAATATTTTTATATTGAAAACTTAGTTGGCTATTAAAAATATTTAGAATACTCGTCGAAAATATCGTTGTTCCAAATAAAATCAACCAGAGAAAAACAGTTGGATGGAAAACCATATGGATAACCTCAAAAGATCTATTTGACTAGAATATTTTTATTTGACGAGAACTTACTAGGAATAACGTAAAACGATTTAGAAAGTGTATCTACAAGTAAGTACCTATTTATATTTTTCAACTTTCATATTTCTTAATATTTCGCTAAAATATTTACACACTTAAAAAGATATACTTAACGATTTTTGAAATTAATCAAATAATACTCGCTGAAACGTCGATTGTTTGTCCGCTAATTGGCCGACTGTTTAATGCTGACGGTTTCATTAACTCGAATTTTGCAGTTGTAGCACGAAATTTGATATATCAAAACGCCGTGTTTTTATCGTTCGGACGAAGTTCATTAAGGATGATTGGGGTTAATTTTCAACGTAATGGAAATTTAAAGGCAACTATGGATCAGATGTTGGGTGGAATGGTGGACGGAAGGTAGTGCTCTACATTTTCACGCGCACCCTGAGAGTAGCTGTAATTTCCTACTGGTAATAGCAAACAAGAATTATAATATTATATTACTGAAAATACAATACTGCCAAGTGCAAAATAAATGGTTTTTTTGAGGAGGAGATTATTTTGTTTATTTTTATTATTATTTCTCTTATCATTCTTACACTTTTTGCATACAGTTAACAATAAATGACCACTTGGAACCGCAATTCGTAATCCTTATATCTATAGTCCTTTTGAACACGATCGAAATTACTACGTACACCACGTTTCAGATTCAATTCCTTGGACATGTTGAAACTGTGTATGGCTAGATCGAACCTATTGGTTTTCCAACTACCTTATGGTAGTTTAGATCCGAAATTTTTCGTTTAATTCGACCAATTTTGCAGTTCATTGCTGCAATACTCTCTGATAATTGCAATTTTCATTCAGAACGAATATATAATAATTGCAATTTTTGATTGAACGTCGTCCTCTTCGAGGAGACTGTGTTGGACCAATGCCTGACCAATACAAATAACGGGAATGTTTCAAATATTAATTATTACTGTTGTTAGTTCCGAAGAAAATCCACATTTTGAAGCGAGATTTTCAACACGTGCGTTCCATTGACATATCGTTTCATTATGCCTTCGTCTTTCTTATCGATAAATGAGTATCTGGCCCGCAATATCAGGCTTGAAATTCGTATTTAAACTTTCTATAATAGTGTCCCATATGGTACGTCGTCGGGCATAACACATACAGACTACAAAGTACTTTGTGGATTTCTTCATTGATAAAATGCAGCTCTTTTGCGTATATCATTTTCAATAGAATTTTCTAAGAAAAATTTGTTTAATTTTGATTCAAAAATGGTGATATCCATCCTAGATTCAAAACAAAAATTTGATTGGAGGTCATTTTAGTATTTTTAATTTTTTCCCTTTTATATCAATATGATCACATAGCATTTAACACTAAATTATTTTTAAATTATGAAAACTATCTAATAATCAAAATGAAAATATTTACTTATCGATTAGTTCATTTGGTGAGGTATTTCATTACTATGAATAAAAAATTATATACATAAAAATGTAATATAGTATTTTTTTTCTTAACGTCACAAATTGTAATAAAAAATATGCAAATATAAAATATAAAGTAATCAGATGATTGCCGGTAGAGAATACCAACTGTTTGTATTATTTGATGCTAAATGTATATAAAAATAAAATGTTGAATATGCATTAACAGTGAAAAAAAAATTTCCCAACAATTACTAATAAATCAATTGGTAAGAATTTAATCACATTTTTTACATTTTAAACACTAATTCAACGGAGTCAATGATTGTATACTTTAATTTGAATTTACAATATACGATTATTCACAGAATCAAATATATATATTTTTTCAAAACAAACTGTAGAACCCGTAACGAAGATCTTATTTTTAATAAATTCTTATGGAAGAAAAAAATTGTAAATGCGAAACAGGAGATATTATATTTTTATCGTATTTCATCTTGGTATTATAAATAATGTCTCGGTAATATTTGAAATACCCAAATAAAATTAGGCAAAGTGTGAAATTAAAAGTATAGTTTACTGCAATATGATTGATAATTTCTATTTTATTTATTACATAGAACCTATATAATTATAAACTTACATTGGTAATTGGAAATATATGTAATCATAATTGTGACATTGTATAAATTATAACGTAGGTAGTATATTTGTATTTGTAATTATTATTTTATTTAAACAAGTAAATTTTGCTATATATATATATCTTGGAAACTTTTTCCTAATTCATCATAATTATTGTATTTATATTTTAAATCTATTCTGAATTAAATTTTATAATTATTTTTTAATAGAGATGTTTACAGAAAAATATGGAACAAGGATTATATAATAAGTTCACCTATTTGATCATCTTTACAGTTTTATTATACCTACTTGATTTACAATTCTTTAATATGGGTAGATAAAGAGATTTCAGTGTATTTATCTTTAACCTAAAACAATGATCAATAGTTATTATTACATCGTCTAGCTTATATTGGGTATTATTCGTAATATCTAATTGTTGTGATTATAATATTTATATTTCCTAATAATTTTCAGCATTTTACATAACGAATAGATATTATGCATAATACTGAATTGTTCACATTGCTAGTAACGTAAATATAATATTATATATTATAATAATAAAATATTTCAAAAAATAGTTAAAACTTAACTAAGTATTTATACTAATATGGTTTGTATATCTTCCAATAAATCGTTGTAGTGTATTAATTTAATGTAATTTAAGGACTGGAACAAAAATGATAAATATTGGTAGGTATTGGAATCTGAACCATTATGAAATCTTGTAACGGAAAATCCAACGGAACTCTATAATAATAAATTTTTAAGAACCAAAATCAAAACTGGTACCAATATTTGACGATAAATTCATTTTTAAAAGTTCAAATAAAAAAATTAAAATTTACTTAATAAAATATGATCAAGGTTTTTATTTAAATACTCTATACTCAAGATTATACCGTTTATGCTCATATATTTTTGTCGATTTTAACTAAGATATTTCATCTAAATTCAGTGGTGTTAATTACAAATAAAATATACATATAAAAATCTGATCAAAGGGAGTGGAAGATACTTGAGGTCACAGTATCAGACAGGATATACCTGTGGTAGATATGTTGATTATTTCAATTTAATATAAATATAAATATAATTATTCAATAACACTATTATGAACTAAACTCCGTGTAATATACATAAATATTACTGTGAGTATCGCTCGGAAGTCAAAATATTTTCTGGTCTCAAAACTTGAAAATATCGTTTATATTACGTGAAAATCTCTGAAAATATATCACAATAATAAGCTTAAATAAAACGAATAAAAGTGAAAGACATAATTGAATAACTAAAATATATATTATTTTACATTTTACAGGACCATTATTTTTGAATTATTGTGAAAAACCATTGATGAATGTTAAATATGTACTTCGTAATTTGTAATTTATCAATAGTTTTCAGAATAAAGAAGAGATACAAAAATATGTATATTTTATTATTAGATTATTGTGGTTTATTATTTCATAATATTATTAGGTAAATATTTATTAATTGTTTTTATATTTAAGTTTTCTAGGTGTTATTATTTTGTTTACGGTTTTTCAAACAGTTTTTATTTTTTTTTTTGTTTATTAACGTGTTCTCTCCCCTTTTTATGCCTAGTTCGCCATCGCTGTTTTTCGTGTGGCGATTGTTTATGAAATATAATTCAATGGAAATTTACGTGAATTGGCCTTATTCAATGATAACTTACATTAAATAAATACACGAGTTGGTGGCATCAGACTAAGTGAAGTATTTTATTTGTGGAAACTATTAGGGAATCTCGTATAACACAATGTTTTTGAATTTTATTGATATTTAATATTATAGAACGTATTATTATCATCAGTTTCTAGTATGATATACGAGCATAGTATATCTAATGCTATATTTTATTTATTACAACAACTGACAGTTTTATATATCATCCCTACCCATCCTTATACTCGTCTAAGTTTATTACTTTATCATGTATATTACCAGCAATACGACATATTATTAAAATTTACAGCCCACATAAATTATTATCATAACTATTTGTCCCATTATCTGCATCCTTTCAAATTCTGGATGTTTACCAATATTAAGGAATTAGTACTTTTTTTGGTATGAATAAACCTGATTCGAATAAATAGGTTAGGTACATTATGTTATTTTAAATTATCTTAACCTTAAAACATTTACGAAACGTGTTAATAAATTTCTTTATGTAAAAAAATTATTTATTCGGAAGGATGGAAATTGTGTGGTTTTATTGACTCTATTTCCGTTTATAAAATTTCAGAAAAATGCAGGGCTCTGTTTTGGTTTTAGTGAATACTGATATTTTTAGGAACAAGGACGATAATCTTATTACCCTTTTATGGTGTCTATAATAGATAAATGAATTATATTTTCAGAACACGTGTCATATATTTCGTCATTTTTCAATATATTTTTTTTAGATATAACTTGAAAACTCAAACATTGTTTATCAAAAAAAATATATGTCGGTAGCGGTTTCGGTTTCTCAAAAGAGGGTAAAAAAAAAAGGTCCTTGTCAGGATCGGGTTCCAATATTTTCGACCGGTACTAAAACAATACTGGTATGAAATATGAATATAATTAAAAAGGTTAAACCTATGGTTAAACAACAGTTTTACATTTTAAATGAACATAAAAACTATTCAAATTATAAATTATATAGCAAAATAAATTGGTATTATTTTAGTGAAATAAGCTAGGGAATTGAGAAATAAAAGTATCAAAATGTCATGCAAACGTAACTTGGCTGGGTGTCAACAAATGTTTAATACATATAGGTAAAATATTACTAATATAAAACAAATACCATTTAATATTTTTTTACGATTCTTTTTCATAATAATGTAGTCTGTTACCTCAAACAGGCTACATATATAAATCTAACATTTAAATTGTTTTCAAAAGTAATAACTTGATCTAATATAAAAGAAAACGACACTCAATAAAATATACCTAATGTTCATAGAATTTTATAAATATCTTACTTAAAAAAACTTTTCCAACAAAAGTTTATTATTCAATCTTATTTTATTGCATATAGTTATATTGGTTTGGTTTTGTAATTTTAAAATTGATAAAATATTAAATCAAAATGTATACAGTGGTGGATTTATGGGGGGTTGCTTGGGAGCTGAACCACCCACCGTTCAGCGTATTTTTATTAAAAATAGCTAATACCTAATTCGTCGAGTAGTAAACACCGGTCGGCGACCACACACAATATTGAGGTAAATTGGTCTATATAGATGAATATAGATTATAGTTATACATTTTTCAAACATCAAAATCCTTTTGCAATTATTTGCTACGCTTCCGGTATCCACAGCATCCGCTGAAATGTCATTTTCTATCTTAAGGAGATTAAAGAATTATATGCACTCTACAATGACTGAGTCCAGACTAAAACCATGAATTGTTCATAAAGATAAACATGATATTGACTTAGTGCTGTCAATCAGTATGCTAGATAAAAGAAAAGAAGAATGCAATTATTAGAGGGCTGGTCAATCTAACTGTAAACTGTTTAAATTACATACATTGTTATATACTTATTAAGAAATAATATAATGTTCATTTAGTCTTTAGATATAATTACGAATGTTAATTAATAATTATAATATAATATTAATTTTGTATGCACATTGAAAAACTAATTTTCCTCACCGTTTAAATTCTAAATTATTTTTTTCCCTCAAATTGTACATAATAAGTACTTTTTCCCATAATAATAGGACCATTATACCTAGCAATATAGCACCCACCATAAAAAAAATTCTAGATCCGCCACTGAATGTATAGGTACTTATATTTTCCAAAACCGAAGTAATGTAATCGAAGTATTTCCGGATACTTAAACGATTGAATTATACAGAACATTAGAAAATTATTTCAAAATTGTTTTCAATGAGTGAAAAATTTGTCATTGTGGAATATATATCACAATTGAACTAAAATATTGAAATTTAATTAACCGAAAATATTAATTTTTCAAATATTTTAATTATAAATTTTAATGATTTCCCTAATCCTGAAAGATAAGGAATTGGAGGAATATGAATTCATAAATTCACGAAAAATGTTTTTCAGAGATGGATTTCTTTTTTGGTTAGAGGCGGAATTTATTATGATATTTATTTTAAGTTAGGTACCTAGGTACTTCGATTTATTCTTATCGGAGTGTTAATATAAAATTGTTTATGATATTCAGGTTATCTATAGTATCAAGTTTCATTGTTTTATATTTATCACAAAGACAATTAATACAACTATTCTTAAAAATATTACAACTGATAACTGAAACAATAAAACATTGCAAATTTTTAAATTTAATTTGTTGTTTTGTTCTTAGCTTTTAATAATATTCGGAATTATACATAGGTATCTAAAAGTTAAATTTTAATATCACCACTATAGGTTTAATATAAATGTTTTTATTGTAGGTAATAAAAAAATATGCAAGTGTATACTATTATACATTTTAATTTTGGGTTAAATGCAATTTTTTTTTGATTTTACGTAATTTTTAAAATTTTTCCAAAATAAAATCATTTTTTTTTTTTTTTTTTTTAACTATTTTAATATGATCACAGCCAGGACTCGGGTAAACGCCCAAATTTCTCTACAAGAATTTTTTTCGCCAGCGTCCGTATCGGTATGCACCGCACACGCGTGAACTCAAAATATTCCCAAGACGGAAGTCGGACGTTCGATATAAACGGGAATCCTCCGTAAATCCGAATGTTTATTGGTGCCAAAATTACATTTCGCGCGAAAGCGTAGTACACGCGTAGGTAATACGTAATTTACCGTTCCTGTATAACAACGAATTTTTTTTTCGATCCATTTTGGACGGATTTAATAACAATAAAATGCTGTAACGTAAACGCGAACGATTCTTAATAAAGTCGGTTCGGGCTGTAGCTATCGCGCGGACGCCATATAATATTATACGTACTAACCGAGAGCTGACCTTGAATTGTGCGATCGTGTATATTTGTATACCGTTGGACCGTAGCCGATTTTTTTCTGTTTTTTTCTGTTTTCCGAAATTAGTTTAAATTCTTTTAAATACGTTTCGTCGTTTCGCCGCTGAATAAATGTTTACGCATCCGATTATAGTGTTGCGTTATACAGGTGCCTATATTAATACGACATAAACGATGTTCGGGCACGTCTGTGTGCTTTCGGTGGGCCGCGCGAACGCTGCAGTAATAGCGTTTACACGTATATTTTTACGGCCACGATTATTATATCGGAATAATATTGTGTACATTATAATATCATACTGTAAATTTAGTGTTGGAAAATGTTTGTAAAAAAAAAAAAAAAAAAATGTATTCACATAAGTAATCGATGGATTTTTTTCTCGTCCAATGCAAACGGCAGATGTATAGTGTAGACAGTAATGTCTACTTACATAGATAACAAGTATAACAGTATAAAGAGATGAGCACAACCGACTGCTGTCAACTATTGAGTTGTTCGAATGTCGAATAATCTAATAATAATAATAAATAAATAATCGACTGACCGGCTGACTAAATAGGTATTGTAGTAGGTTTCAATCGATTAAAAATTTACCGAATTGATAATAAAATATTGATTCTAATATCATTATATTAATTACATATTATATTAATATCATAATTAAAATTTTTAAAAACCACAATTAACTATAGGTTCTAAGAAATTCCCCCTAAAAATGGTGTCCCCCGGGGATTTTCGCGAATTTCACGAAAATTAATTTTTTTTGTTAGGCTTCCATTTCTGGCTTAATTGGAGATATTGCAAATAAAAATTCCTCCTAGGTTTTCCCTCAATAACTCTTAAAAAAATTATTTTTAGTGTATTATATCTAAAAATTTTCGAATTTCGAAAAAATCGGGATTCAGCTAAAATTCCGGATTTCGAATTTCCGATTCTTGAATTTCGGATTTCGGAAGTATAATTCTCTGATTTTTTTGAATTTAAAATAATCCGTATTTTTCCATCACCAGTACTTATATAGTATTCAGTAATATTATTGATTATAAAATGTAATACTATAAATTATATACCTAATAAATGGTATTATAATACTCTTACAACAGATTCTTTACTAAGAGCACACGTATATACGTATTATTTGTACACATTATATAATTATTATATAATAATTCAATAATTTGGGTAATGTACAGAATAGGAGATACAAATATTTAAAAATGCACTGCTCTATATTTCATTTTTGCCTTTTTTTTTTAAACAATTTATGTCGTATAGGTGAGCCGTAATTATTATTGGATATACGCGAATACGCGCCCATGCATAATATCGTAAAATTGAGCTCCGCTTAGAATTTAAAACTTATATTTTTTGAAGATTCCAAATTAATTACCGTGGAAATTAAATTATTTATAGTTATTGAACTACAAATAATTTTATGAAAATGTTTATTTAATAAATACAATAGTGCAATACAGGGGCAGACTAGCCCGACGTGACGCCAGCAAGATTCCCAGTGGCCTGGCATAATTATTGACAAAATGGCCTGTTGTCAATTTTTCAAAATGCTTAGATATTTTTTAAAGATAATTTGGATTGAAAATCATGCATTTTTAAATAAAATATAATATATAATCGCATTGGCAATATTTTCTGGAAGTATTTGTCAATCAGATCAACACGAGAACTGAATCATTTCACTGAATTGTATATTTTAAAACATATAGATATTTACGAGTACTTACATATTTAGTATGTACTAAATATTTTACTTTGAAACATTATATTTTTCACGTGTATAATTTTATCACACGATAGATAACCGTGGTTTTTATATACCTATCTATTAATTGTTATCGATTATATTCATGCAGCGTATGTGCTCCTCAGTACTATAGCGCACAACGATCAAAGTCGATAATAATTATCTATACGTTCCGAATTTGCATATAGCCACTAGTCAGTGGAATGACATTTGGACAGTATCTTGTAATAATGTAATTTTGATTTGTTTTTATACTTAAAAAAATAATAATCAATGGAAAACGAAAAAACGTGCATGTGGTACTGCTAGAGAACGTGAACAATTAAAAAAAAAAACCCCTATAAATTCTAGTAAAAGTTGTAAAAATATTAATTCATTTTTTAATTTTCATTCCAATCGTGATTCTTTAAGCGAGTTCACAAGCACTATTTGTACTCCAAATGAGCTAAGTACTTCAGGTAACTTAAATGTATAAAACTATACATTTAAAATTTTCGTAAACATTGATACTTATACATTTTTTCGGCATTTAAATTATATACGTGTTAAAAAAAATCATTTTTTCCTACATATTTTGAAAGGTAAATCTTTTAGAAATGTTTTAAGTTTAATCCAGTATCTAAAATATTGATGAATTAATACTTATTTGATTTGGTGGCTCGATAATCGTACCTGCCACACACACACACACACACACACATGATCGGCCGACTTTTATTCCGGTCCTAGTCGTCGGACCATTTTACCATTTCATTTGAAACATTTTTTAATAGCGTGACTATATTTGATTTTTATTTTTGTTTTGTTTTTTTTTTTTTTCAAAAATCCCTCTTATTAGCTTAATAACTATTGTTCTGATAAATAATAAAGAATTTAAATTTAGCTCTGCGACCTAAATTACGCCCATCAGCAAAATAAGCTTAAACCCTCTTTTCAAATATTGTATAAACCAGTGTTTTTGAGAATGTAAAAAAAAAAAATGCTCTAACGCTATAACAATATACTTATATTTTAGATCTGTTTTTCGCTACTAGAAAATGGGTACACGTAATGATTTTATATGGCCAAAAAATTTTTTTACAAAAATAAAAGTAAACATCATTATAAAACCATATTAATACAGGTAACCGTAAAACATTGTAAATGTATGCTATTTATGTTTTGTGTCGTTGTCATTGAAAATATTATGCATTACAAAATTTTGATTAGCAACTTCGTAAAACGACAGAGCCTATACTACATCCGTAGTAGGTACATACAAAGGCTACTTATTAGTAAAGTTTTGTTTTTATATATGTTTTTTTTTTTTTTTACAATATTTACTAGCTGGTCTTTCCAAAATCATTGTGCTCACATTTCGTATATTATACGACTGCAGTTATTATTGATTTCTGGATAATTTCTGAATAATATATAATATTTCTGGTTAAAAAGCTAGGCTAGATCAGGGGTCGGCAAGTAATTTCTGTTGGAGTCCTAAAGATTAAAATAATAAATCAATGAGGTCCAGTGAAAAAAATCTTTTTCAAATCTTTATATTTTAAAAATAAAAATAAATGATTTAGTTATTACTATTAATTTATATTAAAAATTACAATATTAGGAGT
>JAIPRL010000009.1:89896-145003 GCA_025469235.1 Pemphigus obesinymphae
ACTATTGTTTTATCCGTTATTTGTAATGTTGTTTGACTTTGTTTGGAAATTCGTTTATCAAAAATATAATTCCAACAAAATAGATTAGGTACCTATAATATTCCTATTATTATTTTTATAATAAGAACTTTAAACTTTAAGTTTAAATTTAAACTTTTATTATGTCGTTTTATTTTATTGTACGAATTACAATATTATTGTATTTACCGTATCAGTGATATCGTGTAATATAC
Organism: Pemphigus obesinymphae; assembly: GCA_025469235.1. Classification (NCBI taxonomy): domain Eukaryota; kingdom Metazoa; phylum Arthropoda; class Insecta; order Hemiptera; family Aphididae; genus Pemphigus; species Pemphigus obesinymphae. Next base: position 90,130 of record JAIPRL010000009.1, read on the forward strand.
ATAGAACCGTTTTGTTCTAACAAAATTGTATTTTCTTTCACATAGAACTTTTTTGAATTGACTATAATCTCTAAAAACAAAAAAAGGCTCGTACGAAAATTAACAAATGCGTACGTTTTTATTACATAGGACTATTTTGTTTTTCATATCTTTCTTAATATTGGTCGTAGGACTACCGATGCAGGGTTAAAATATAGATCATTGATATTATATTTGAATTATTGAAAAAACCCGTTTTTGAAAAATTCGGACATAGAACTTTTTTGTTCTCACCCCACGAAATATAAACATTAGTAAGATAATTATTATTAAATTATACCTTCAACTGTTCGTATATTCGTTCCACGTACGAGGCTCGCTGTAAAAGTGGGCACACCTCGTGACATCTCACAGTAACGATAGTTACGTTGCGTATGCGAATTCCGCACGAAAACGATTTCGGCCAACAGCAGTATAACAAAGTATCAAAGTATAACGACGATTTCATTGCGTAATTTACGGTATTATCAGCGGGCACAACACAGTAGTACCTATAGGTACTTTTCGAACTCGGTGCACAAACGGTCGGCGGAGAGAGATTCGGCGGGACTTACGATGAAATACGTACTAAAATGCAATGATAAAATTAAATTAACGAGTGTACACTGTTTCGGCTCCGAGCCCGTATTTCTTATTATTTACTGGCATTTGGTTTACGGGCCCGTAACGGCTCGGGTCTGTATTACAGAACTTACACCGACCGCAGTCGTATACAGTTAATCGCCACAACGCCCGGCTGTATCGAACGTTCATTCCGGTACGTCGCCACCGTCTCCAATAGTCGTCCATTTAATGATAACAATTATTATTGATATGATAGGTATTATTTATTTCCGGTACGATTATTGCGCCCTTTCGTATTGTGCCATTGGTCCGAAAAACCGCATTACAGTATTTAAATATTACTCGCGTGCATACATGTAACGTCTCCTATGTAAACATGTTTCCGAGTAATTACGTCACGACCAGAAAATTTTATTTTGTTGGCAATGACTTCCGGAGTACACAACATCTATCATTTTTCCGTTCGAAATTTACAATCTATAATGCACGTAGACGACATTACGTTAAATTGTACCGGCAGTGTACTATATGGTCACTATCTATAGCTGGAAATAACGATAAATATACGTATATTTGTGATTTTAAAATTCAAATATTAAAACTCTGTATATATATATATATATGAAATACGATAAATTCCAACAAAATTAGGTTTTACATTTAATATAATTATAGACGTAAGAATTTGTCCGCAGAGCAAATTTTAATATTGGCAGTGGTGATTATATAGTCCGACCGACATATAAACTACCAAGAAATTTGTTTATTGACAACAAGTATACGTCATAATGTCAACTTGATGAAACAATTAAAAATGTAAATTAAATAACCACCGTGAAGATAATTTTCTACAAATCTTTAAATCATACTATGACCAATAAATTGAGTAGTATGATTAAATCTTATAAAAAAAAAATGGTTTAATTGATATTTGCTGTAGTGTAATTATTCATTTTTTAAAGTTATTACAATAAGCTCATAGACATTTTGAAATTTTACCAACAATCACTATACATACGTACAGTATATTTAGTACGATTTGACCTCATAAGAAACAATTTTTTATTTCTGTAGGTGTAAATTTTACTGTAGAATTAAATAATATCATAAAAATTAAATTAAATTTCAAACAATTTTTAATGTATTACATAGCTCATAAAAAAATAGCATGCACTGTTTGTATAGAGTCGGTAGCATTAGTGTTGAAATTCCCATTGTAGCAATAAAAATATCCAAAGAAGTTTGAAAAGTTGGTCAACAATGTTTAATTGGCAACAATCTACTACTAATTGTTGAAAGGCCTGACTGGTGACTGAAAGTTTCTACGCATTAATATTTGCTAACCATTTTCAACAACGCAGAAAATATACTTCAATGATGAGTACACCGTATTTGTAGGAATGCATGTACATGAGTCATTCATAAAATATATATTCAATATGTAAATCAATATTAACATAAGTTAATATGAGTTTAGAGTACAAATATTATTAAATAAATATATTTAAAATTAAAAATCACTTAATTAAACAAAAAAAATTAAAATAATAAATATACATTACAAAAAAATAACAATAAGTAGGTATATATTATTATTATAATTTTTTTTTTGTAATTTATATTAATTTTACTCAAATTTAGGTGAATTATCCGGTGTTGCCTGGATTAGATTTTTTTGTTTTAAATATTTTTTTAATCTTTATAGAAACTTTCCTGTATAGAGCATATTGCATTTATGCAACTTCGTTTGCCCCAGTGTTTAGTATTTAACATATTCCATTTGTTTAATTTATTTTAATAAAATTTTAAAATATTTTATATATTTACAAATACTACAGATTATGACATCAGCGCCACCTATGGTACACAAACTTCTGCAGAAGGTCAGTTATTCATAAACTTCTTAGAAAGTTTTAACGGTTAATTATTCATGAACTTATGATTTTTTCATTTTAAAAATTTTTAGGGTTATATGTTATGATATGCAAAAATTCTTGAAAAATCTAAATGTGAATCTCAACCATTCAAGGAACTACTCAAACACACACAAATTTTTTTATTAAAATCGGTCCAGCCGTTTAGGTGGAGTTTGAATACGTGTTTTGAAAACACGGACAGAATAAATATATATTATTATTGTGGAGTTATTATTGCGAATGAGAAAATACATTTATTAAATTTATCACATTAACAATAAAATGATATACCGGATATATCAAGGAATATTAATTAATTTATTTTATTTACTGGCTATTTACAATAATGTGTTTTCTTATTTTTGGGTGTATTCATTATTTAGATTAGAAAGAGTAAGTAAACGTTTTTGTGTAAAGAAACTTTGGTGGAATATTTGTTCTAAGTTGTACTTACTTCAAAAAGGTCATTTTTCGATTTTTGCGGTAGTTTCCTTTGGTGTATAGAACAACAAACTGAAAATTATTATAAATTGGAAAATTATAATATCTGAAACTTAAAATGTACACCAATTATAATATTATAGCTACTATATACTGGCATGACGAGCGAAATGCTTTCGCCTCCTACTTGCTTTTATTTATGTACAGTTATTAAAATATAACCGTACAGTAAATAATATTAATTTTAATAAAAATAATAATAATTTTCTTTTAGTGGCAACACTTTTGAGGGTCAATGGCAAAACGGAAAGAGACACGGGCTGGGCGTGGAATCCCGAGGACGGTGGCTGTACAGGGGAGAATGGACTCAAGGTTTTAAGGGTCGATACGGTGTCAGACAGTCAGCCACAACCAATGCCAAGTACGAGGGGACTTGGGCAAATGGACTTCAAGATGGCTACGGGTCGGAGACATATGCTGACGGTGGTAAGGTTTTAATAATATTTCTATGTTTAACTCTTATACCTCCAGAATTATATTTTTGCAAAAATAATAATAATTTTAAAAAATATTTGTAATTTATTAGTAAGTTTAGAACTCACTTGGGGTTCTGTCCTTTTATGGGACTGTATGGAAATGGATACTATTTACCACTGGAGTAACATGGTTATGACCTTAAATTACGAGGACGTATGGTAAAACATTGAATGATATCAGTACCAACAGTAATTTATTTGATTCTGAGTACCATTCAAACTTAAATAATTCGAACAGAAATTAATCGGAATCGATTAAATATGTATTGAATATTACATTGAACCGGTCTTGTTTGAAAACACCAAATCTGGAAATTGCATTACTGGAATAACCGAAAAAACTGAAATCGATACATCATGAAATTACATTATTGAGATCAATATAATATCGGGAAATAATGTAGTGTTGATACATCCAGATATTATAAATGTTGAACTAATATATCACGGCTAAGTGAAATTTTGAGAGGTATTAGAGGTGTCGAATTACAAAATATAATATGATAATGATAATTCCAAGTTGTAATTTCATAAACCGTCTTTTTATCGATTACAAAATTATATTTTCTAAATAATTTCTACCGGTATATTGATTTAAGTTTTATCGGTGTCAGAGTAATAACAGTTATAAGCCATTTAAACTCTATATTTATTCATGCCAAGTTAGATCGTTCAAAGAAATAGATATAATACTTTCCGCACACAGCTTAAATTATCCAGTAGATATCCATTGGATATATCAAATAACCATAAAATATCTTAGCTAGAAATGAGTCGGGATGGATATCCATTGGATATATCAAATAGTCATTCAATATGGCTTATCTGCAAAGGAACCTATATGGATATCTATTGGGTATATCAAATAACTGTATAATGTTAATACAGGTAATGATCAGATCTATTGATATTGACCATACAGAAAAAAAATGTTTCATAGACAAATCGTGCGGCCTTTGATTGAAATGGGGTTTTCAAGAGAATTAGAAAATACTAATTTATCTATTCACATTTTAGGGAAATATTCAAAATTTCGAACCTGCCGCTAGCACAATACAATTTTCTATTCCCAACAGAAACTCAGATTTTTACTAATAGACTGTAAATATTAATGAATGTTTGCGAGTTACACTGCACAACCTATTACGTACCGGAATGGTAAATTGAAAATTATTATCAGAAAAAAAATAATAATCATAATGTTCACCGACATCCTATACGGTTTTCACTTGGTTAGCGTAGCGCACTCGGTCCCGTGTGGTTGTTTAGGACGTTGGTCTCATTTGTGTACAGTTTTATTTTTATCCATTGAATATTGTTTATAAATATCCGTTAGATATTGCTTGTGGTACTCATAAATGAGTAAAAATCGGACATTTGGCTATCTAATAGACATCCATTGGACATACAAAAATATCCATTGGAAATTAAGGATAACCATAGAGTATATCCATTGTATATTCATTAGATATATTTGTACTGTGTGGGTTATATATTCAGATACAGTACTATTAAATATTTGTGTTTCGAAGTATTTTTAGTGCTTCCATTAGGAACGAAACATAACTATACATGTGGCGAAAACAATATTAAAGATACTTCTTTTTAAAAGAAACTTTCCAAAAACTTTTTTCCAGAAACTTTTCCAAAAAATTAATGATGAATAATAAATTAATTACCGAATTCGTACAAATAATTTTGTAAATACAATAATCGTTCTGTATATCTATCCCCGATGAGACGCATTAAACTTCTATCGAAAATAATATTTTCCTAGTGATATGAGTAATTAGCTAATAAATATATCGTCTTAGTTACTCTGAATAATGAATTAAAAACGAATTTAAATACATATTTTCACACCTTTTATATTATTACCTTTTATATTTCACACCTATATTTAACATTTATAACAATCCTCCTAACTATCCTCCGATCCTCGTATAAGACGCCCTGTAAAGGACTTGTATTTTATAGACATAAAATTATTCTGAAACATCGTGACATCTTGTTTTATAATTTTTCTATTAACCGTAACTGTAAATCTGTATTTGTACATAAAAAAAATTTTAATTAAAAAAACAAAAACCATTTGAAACTTTTTTTATTTATCGTATTAAATTTCCTAGGTTAATTACTAGCATATTTTCAACATATAACATTCATTATTAGGAAACGTATTTACATTTTGGAAAATCTTATTTTTTTAGAAAATTTCAATTTTACTATAAGTATATTGTATTTTAATTAATTATCTTTCTTTCCGTCGTACCCTTATCAAATATAAACTTTTGATTTTTAAATGGTAATTATTATTTTTAATTTCAGAAACACATTCAGACGTTGTTTTAATGAATTTTAGCGTTTATAATTATTTGTATTTAGTAAAAGCTGTACACGCAATTAATGTAATGTTAAGTATTTTTATGGAAAAATACGCATTTTAGATTCTGAACGTAGCGAGGGAGCTGGTGTAAACCATAATGATGTTTATTTTTTTTTTTTCTGTTAACAAATTTACTACCAGAAGTAGTGTTCCGATTTTTACAAGCTTACACGGTTTCCTGTAGCAAATTTTATCTAGTTGGTACTTTAAAGAGGTTATTTTTCGATTTTCTCAACATTTTTTTAATGCGTGAGGAAAAACTACCAAAAAATGACGAAAAAACGGCAAAAGTACGATTTCGTTAAATCCAGATTTTTCATTTCTTTGTAATTTCGTAAGATCATATTTGTTTCTACATTTGATCTTTGATGTGATGTTAAACATAGGTAAGTACTGAGTATTTAACAAATATTAACAGTTATGAATACTACTCTCAGAATCATTTTATTGAATGCAATAATTTATCATTGCTTTCAAATGCAATACATCCACCAAGAGTATACTACTGTCCAGTAGCGAAGTGCACCTTTTTTTTTAATATTTTTTTTACAAACCAGTAGGTATCTACTAAATTATTAATTAATAATATGAACATACAACGATAGATTACTGAATGATTATAAATAATTGTATTTCTATATAGGATATAGGTATATCTGTGAGATAATTATTATACTATAATTATTATGTCTGTCGTATGTCAATTTCCATTTGACGAAATTTTCAAGAGTACCTACTGTAATATTATACATATTATCATTAAGTACAATTTTCCACAATGTAAATGCTTTTCCGAATAATAAGTGTTTTACGTTACAATAATTACATATGCGTTCCATGAAAAGTGGTTTTGAAATTTAAAAGGAAATATTTATTATTTAATATAGTATCTATACATACCTATGCGAGTCACGCAAGTAATTATATATAATAAAAAATACGGGTAATAATATATAGTATAAAATATTTGAAGTATATAACATAAGTCGGTAACATATTATTATTATTATTATTGTTATAATGCGTTTAATTACTAATGATTTTCAATGTAATGGAAACCATATATTACACGCGCAGCCGTTAGTATTGGTTCTCTAAATTATTAATGTTTTTTAATAATGTATAATTTTTTTTTTTTTTCGAGTATTGCGTGAAACCATGTCATAAATTTGCAATCGAGTTTCGTATTTTATTACTCCTGTACACATGCAAGGTGTTTTCCAAGGGGATTTATCCGTTGTCATTTTTCCAAAATTAGTACAAATATGTTAAAATTATGTTTCTATATTTATAATGAATGGTGTAGCCGTGTAGAAATTTTAGAAAAGTTCCATTTCGTGTTTTACAAATTGTTCCGGAGAACGTTTGTAAGGTATTAAAAGTTCAAATTATAACTTTTTTCACATATTTTATTGAGATAAAATGGATACAAAATCGTATATAAAGTTCCACTTGTTATAAAAATTTTAATTTTATGTTGGAAATTATAATTAAATATGAGTTCTTTACAATATATTCGTAAAATATTTATATATACGTATATCCTCAATGGTGTCACCTAGCTCTTTTTTTGTTTAATTATATTAAGATGACTAATTATCATTGTTTACTTTTTAAAGGATGACTTAAAATTATTTGGAATTATTAATTCCTCAAGTGATTCTATGCTATCTACTTCAAACATACCTAAATAGTCTCAATGATTGGGTTGTTATGAATGAATTATTTTTTTATGCAAGTATCAAAATGTAGTGTTATGACGTATTCAAAAAAATATATCATTCAATCCTATGAATACTATTTAAATAGTATTGAACTAATTAGAGTTTGCTATTTTAATGACTTTAAATACATTTTCATTCATTCAATTCAAATTCAAAACAAAATCATTCCATTCAATGAGTACTATGCTTATTTATATATATTAAATGTTAAATTTTTTCATTATTTATTTATATGCTCAACAAAGCTTCTTCTATGTTAGGTTTTAGAAGCTGTATGCATTTTAATAATCCATACGTTCTTAAATCTTTATATTGTTCATTTATTCCATCAGTATTTGACTACAACTCAACAATTTGGTCTCCATACACTTCAGGGCGACTATTGAAACAATTCAAAATCATTTTTTACGGATGATATCTTTTAAGTGTGAACTCCTTTATCAACAACGTTCGTCTTTATTTACCACTATTATCATTTATGAATTTGGAAACATTGGAAATAAGAAGAATTATAGGTACTGATCTTTGCTTTATTTATAGATTATTAAATAATATTATAATACACGGCCTGAAGTTATTATTATCTCGTCTAAATTTCTTAGTTTCTGTATGTCAAACTAGATAATTAAATATATTTGATGTGCTATTCCGTCGATCTTATTACAGTAAAAATACTTCTATTATAGACACACGTACCTAGTTAATTCACTTGTAATATTGATTTTTCTTATACATAAATATTGATTCTTTTAATGTATATCTATAAAATGTTATCAAATATATATATATATATTGTAACAGCTGTTTAAAATAATAGTATGTACTAGTAGCAGGGCTCGAATGCGTTTTCATTACGTTATAAGTATAACGTTAAACGATTCAAAAAACGATTGAAATAGGTAACGAAAAACGTCAGAGAAACGATAAACGAAAAATTTCGAAAAACATAAAACAAAAATAATGATAAACGAAAAATGTAGAAAAACGTAAAACAAAACTTAACGATAAACGGCAAGACTTTGATAACATTTAAATTATCATAACGTAAATCATCAAATGTTCATTAACGTTTATATTGTAATAACGTTAAATTCTAAAAAAATCTATAATGCTTAAATTGTCATAAACGTTAAACAAAATCATTTTTTTTGATTCGAGCCCTGACTAGTAGTCAAAATATGTAATACTATTATTGTTAATGGGCACAGCTCGTCTAAATAAATAAATAAATGTAAATACATTTATATGTTACAGTAAATATGTATAAAGGCGACCATACCCGTAAGGAGGGGGGTGACTATGGAAATCAACTCTGGAAAGCAGTCTACAATTAGAAAAAGTAGAAAAAGTTGATGACCCTTTTACTTGATTATTTTAAGTTATGAGGAGAAATATTAGAATTTTTTTTTACATTTACCCCCCCCCCCTAAATATTTCTTCGGGACAGCCCTTATGTATCGTATATATAATTTTATAAAATGCGGAAAACTGCTGGACAAAGAGTATATTTCAGACTTTAACTAGTTATTATAAAAAATTACAAACACAAAACAGAAAAGCCCTCTGCGGATAAATGTAATTAATGTCATTCCACGGTTTTAGATGGAACTGTTGTTTGTTGATACTCAATTATATTATGCCCTACAAATGTAAGTATAAAAATATTAAAAACAGAAAACTAGAATCGACTACTGTTACAGAATAATACAGAAGCGACATGAGTCGGAAAACAGAGTATCGTAGTACACGTCCGTACATTCGATTACCGGCTGTGAATTATATAATTAGTATAAAAATACTAAGATAATGAATACATGATAATATGAACGGTTCACGGTTTTACGATCCTCTCCACACGTCTAACCATTGCAAAAGAGTTTACAGTGATATCTTGAATTGTACATTTTTATCCTTATTGGACAAATTATCACAGAATACTTGTTCTATCACTCTATCACCGAACATATTATAATTTCAAATGACATAAAAGATAAACCCTCATGCGTTCAAGATCCCTGAACCCTGATCGGACGGCGAAAACAAAGGATTTTGCACCCGTTTCGTACCCCTGCTACCGTCCTGGTATATTGTATGATTTTAAAATATTGATCACTAATTATTAGAGCCTCAGTAGTCAGGACTAACCCAAAGAAATATTTATAGGGGGGGTTAGTTGAAAAAATACCGACAAAATATATCTTTGAAAGGTAAATAAGCAAAAAAAAAAAAAAGCCCACAGCTTTTTTCCAATATTTTGCCCACTAAATGCCGAAATATATATTTTTCCGACTTAATTCCGAAATACTTTTTTCAAAAAGTAAAAAAAAATGGTTATCAACTTTCTGTTTTTATAGACTGTTTTTCAGGAATGATGGTGAGACATCCTCCCTAAGCTGTCCCAGTTATTAGGTTTTGGCTCTGTTTTTGCCTAACTTGATTTTCAGAACTTTCCTGGTCACATTTTATACTGCCATCATACACCATTCTATCTACATCCATATTATTTAATATTGAAGTATTATCAGTATAATGAGTATATATCAGTATTCTGTGTTAAAATATGTAGCAATGCACTTGAATTGAAAAATAGAACAATTTTAAAAAATCTAAATTTTATTAAAAAAATCCTCAATAACTCAAGCAAATGTAGTATTTTTCTAACCAGTGAGAAATATAATGAAATACCTAGTGAACGAAGTAATATCATTAAAAAAGTGGAAATCAAAAAAGTCCATGAAATTACTGGTCATTAAAACGGTATGTTATTAGGTAGTACCAATTATTGGTAATTTTCAGAAACTTTTATTACGGAAATTTGTTTCCTCAAAATTCAATACAAACTTAAAAACGTAATATTCTAATAATTATAAAAAAAAAACCATGAACACAATGTTTTTTTACTAATAGGTATTTAAATTGAAATTATTGTAGTGAAATCTTTTATTTACAAACGAAAGGTATAGATATTGTATCTATATAGGGTATAGATACAATATGACAATATGACAATAATTTTTAAGATCCTATGAAGAAAATAAAATATAACAAAACTATTTAAAAGTATAATATTACCATTTAATATGGTATATAAAAATTATATAATTAATATATGGTAATAAGGGATATCCTTTAATATCATATATCGTTATATATTTATATTAAAAAATACGTTTTGATTATTAATAATATTATAGAGTCGTGTAAATCGATATTATATGCGTATTATATTTATATTTCACGATGAGACTTTTAAAGTTTATTCTTACAAATGCTATACTCAGAAATTAATCAAGATGGAAATATAAAAATAATATTTACAAGTTAATTATTTTTATCTTTGGTTAGCCTAATTATTTATACTAATTGGAATCTCGCAGATCCTCAAAAAACTTTTATGGTGCCATATTTATCGTGATTGTAACTCGGTATACTTATTTAGTCGAGAAATTGTTTTCTTATAGAAATAAAAATACCTAAATAATAAAATAATATAATTTATACTAAATATAACAGGACTTTTGAAGAAATATCATAACATTTTTTTTATTGAATGACGAAATTTTTTTTTTTTGATTATATCAGATATGAGTAGGTACTATATTGTACTTGATTTAAATTTTGATGTTTATAAAATTAAAAATTAAATTATCAATTGTTTTGCAAACATAAATGTCAGGAAGATATTGGTGTCATTTACTAGTGCTTGGATCTTTTTTGTTTTAAAAATATTTTAAAATATTTGTCTTGCCGATTATTATGAAATATAAATGTTAGTGGATCATATACTAGAACCAATATATATCATTAATAAAAAAAAAAAATAATACAATTTTATTTATCTTGAAATCTGTTTGTTTAATTTATACGAGTATAATATTTTCTAAATAGGTACATGGATTTTCAATTGAATGTAGTACTTAACAAATTGACAAATTTGATTAATATTAATTATATATCTTTTGAAATTAATCAGTGGTACATTCAAGAGATTGCAATATTTTCTGAGAAATTATTTAAATTGACTAAGATACGCTTTTGAAATTAATAATTTTTTCAATTATTTAAGGATGCATCGTTCTATCTTAAAACATTCAAATACATATATATTTTAAGAAATTTAAATATTTAGTTATTTTAGTAATTCTATAGATAGTCTTATATTATTTATTATTCAGAATTTAAAATAATTCTAATAAATATGATTACAATTTTCATATTATAGTTATACCTATTAAATATACTGTATGTAAGTTTTAATTTCTGAATATAACTATGTTAAAAAAAAATATTTCTTTATTTTTAAGTTGAATAATAAAAACCAATACAATATAATATAAATGAACTGACATTAAATAGGTAAATTATACTTAATATGCACCTATAAAATAATTATGAATTCATTTATCAGTCTATAAAAATTATCATAAATAAATTATTGACTAAATATATTGTGGTAGAGTAAATTTTTATTATAATTCAATTGCGTGACTATTACCAATAGAAAAAATTTATATAACATAAAATACAAATTAAAAAAAAATCATAAAACATATTCATATATTCGTACATTTTGGAAGTCAATAAATATAATATCATACAAGTAGTTCCATTTTTTTTTTTTTTTTTTACAGGTTCAAAAAGTACATATAATATGATTTCGAAAATCATATCTTTATTAAGTAGGTATTCTTCGTTACCAATAGATGTTTTCAGTAATGCCTTCAAAAATTCTCAAAACAGACGATTTCAAATAGTCATTGAACATTTTGCATGTTCTCGGAGTTTGTGATGGTCTCTACAAATAACTGGTATACAACCAGAAATTATATGAAAAGTGATGGAAACCATTAAAATACCTCATTAAATGCGTAATGGATATTAATATAATCATAAGTATAAGTACTTATATAAGTACTCGTAATTAAAATATTTTATAAATACTACAATATAATGAGTACACGAAAACTGTAAAATTAAATTGTAAATTATTTGTATGATTATTTTTTCGTCGACCTTAAAATATCGGTACGTCCACGTGGTGTACTAACAATAACTATAGCAATGCCATTCGTATCGACCGATTCATTATGTGGTCACGAACGGCCATTTTAAATATTTATAAGTTGATTTGTTTTTTTTCTTTTCATAGGAACGTTTCAAGGTCAATGGATGCGCGGCATGCGTCACGGATACGGTGTCCGGACCAGCGCCCGGTTCGGGATGGCGTCTCATTCCAAGCCAAACAAATCGGATATCAGGAATTCCCTATCGTCTTTGGGCAGCGAAGATACTCATATTAACAAGATCGCCTCCGCCGGCGGGAGCTCGTCCGAAGACCCGGTGATCGCCAGCGAAGGCCGAGATAAGAAACTGGACGACACGCGGGGAGGATTTGTATTGAAGGCCAACAGTGACGAGCAGCCGAGCAGACGGAAAACTTTGGTCTCCAAGTCCACACACAGTTTGAAAAGAACATTCATGTCTGTGAGTATTCAAACGTTTACTATACGTCCGTGATGCGTTATCAAACAATTCCCGTAATTCACGTGTGTCTCGGGTTCGACTCCCAGGCATAAGTAGGTATAGCGAATGGAGTAGCCGAGCAAATTTTTATCGCTGGCCGCGTCTTGTCTCCATGGTAAACGCAACCCATCATTATTATTACCAAACCCGTCCAATAATTCGGTTGCTATATGCTTGTCTGAACAATCGAAAACCATATTTGGCTCCTCCTATAGCTAGTATGGGAAGGTGTAAGCCCGGGCGTGTTAGAGTTTGAAAAATTTTTGAAGACAAAAAAGGATGTAACACTCGTATATAATAGTTCTCATAATATATTCAAATATTAGGAAAATTCACGATCGACTGGCATTTCAATATGTAAAAGAAGTACAATGTTTCTTTTGAAGTTATCCGTGACACTTTACAGGTATATCGAAAATTTCATTTGGACATAAATTAACATAAACGACGTGTCTATCGTTGTTCGCAAATCGTACTCGTATCATTTTGTCATATTTATAAAAAGTTAAATGTAAAAGTCACAGAAACAAAAATACATTATGTATTATGCATTATTACCTACTTGAAATCCTTGAATTCAAGCTAACTGCATTATGATTTATGATTTTAAAGTAGACTTTTTAAGCTCATTATGAACCAACTCGTACATATTTTACATGTACAATGTAGGTATACTAAACATATTTTCCATTTGTTCAAATATTAATTCCATATATTAATTTGGGTTTCACAACGTTCCATTCTATAAAATATTCTGCGAGTGATTTTTCTAGATTTTTTAATACAAATATTTCTTCGCGAATAAATTAGTTATATAGGTAATACAAAGGTTACATCACGTTGATCATATTCCTTAAAATTTAAAAGTCAATTTTGATGGGTAAATGTGAATAAGTTCACTGGGAATGATGTAAATCATAAATTTGCCATTTTACATCATTCTATAAATTGTTTAGGATTTTAAATTTTCTTTGGGTTTTATTGTTAAGCAATTATGCTACGATATTTTCTCAGGACTATACATTGAAATGCATAACAATAATATAAGAAAATGTAAATTATTACCTATCATAAATAAAATAACGAACATAAACTAGACAGATAATATCGAACAAACCATAATAAAATAACTCGAATGTAAAAAAGGACGTAGATATATTATCTATTATGTAATATTAGTAGTAAGTACATATATTTTTAATTAAAAACTTTTACGTATATATATACTATAAGTAACAACCTATATCTTCTGCTCATATTTTCGTCTATATTTGAAACGTTAATAAAATATGGTTTAAAATTTTATTGGCACTACCCTTAAAGTCATATAATATTCGAACTACCGCGTAAATGAAAACGATACTTTGCAGGCGATATATGCTTTTATATTGTTTATCATTCTATTGTGTAAAAGTAATATAATGAAACATAAAATTATTTTCTACACATTGTCGTTTTATTATCGAAACAGTCATAATAATAATATGGCACTAAACAGTTCAATATTTTGCCAACGCGAAGATACGTGGAATTAATATTATAATCTGATAGTATAGAACATGCGAACTCGTCCCTTATTGTGTACTGCCGAATGTTAAGAGGTATTGATTTTTGGTTTTTTCGATCGTATCCTATACGTAACGTTATATAACATATAATTATAGAATATATTATAATATGTTTGGACCGTGTAGGTATTCTAGTTGGTTGGCTTCGTCGAAATAACCACTCAAATAGTTATGTTGTCATTTTAATAAATATTTGATTTTGATGGAAACGTCTGCGTGTAATGGGTCGGAAGTCGTCTGAAAAAAAAAAATATATATATATATATACCGCCGGACGTAAACTTGGCAGAGTCTTAAGAGGAAGTTACACCCCGCACACTTTACCGTCTCCTCTCTTCTAACGAGTTATAATGTTGTTTAGAATTTGAATTGTGCCGGTTAAATGTATAGATAGAACGCTTTTTATCAAATTTCAAGAACGGAATATTATCATACGACATTTTTCGACCAACAACATACGGCCAATTAAAATTGTATAATAATGTAACTTGTTTGAAAAATGATGTTTTTAAAAAAAAGTTTACGACACACTTGAGAAATTATTCCGTTGATAAATGTCGGCAATAAGCGATTTATCTCTAAATTTAACCTAAACGCCATAATTAAAATTTTGAATAACTTTATTTAATTCCCGTTAGAAAGATAGAGAAACATAGCTAATGTGAGGTCCAAACGGCTGTTTATGATCAGGACGTTCATTACACCCGCATTTTTCGTCTCCGTCTATGTGACATACAATACATAATTTAAATTGTGTCACTTAGGTTATACTTAAAATTTCAACAATTGAATACAATTGTGGTATACAATTCATGGACCATTTATCTGTATTTGTGTGTTGGATTTTGCAAAATTAAATAGAGATATAATCGTTTTTAAATTATTATCTTAATTAATTTAATTAAATTTCTTCGTTAATTTCTATCTTTAAAGTTAAAATTTACAAAAAAAAACCTACGTACGGGAACCAAACGTGTTATTGTTTATAAAATAAATGTTTAAATTCTAAATTTTACTTAAACGCCACAGTCCAAACTTTACTTGGCATTATTTATCATTATTATTCCTACATTACACTCTAGAAAGTCGGAAACAGCAGATGCCAGTGTAGCGTACTCTTTACTATGGATTTTAAAACGAGAATCACTGATTTCGGTGTGTACTAAAATAATTCTCGTTCGTAGGTACCCTTCAAAAACAATGGAGCACAACAATGAGCCTTACAATTATCGGAATAAAAGGGGAAGGTAGATTTAGAGGAAATGCCGAAAACACGTGACCTCATATTTCACTATAATATGATCTTATGCAATCTAATCTGCCCAATTCTCAATATATTATATGCACTTTAATATATATACGGAAGGATGAAATTCGGTTAGCCTAATTATTCTGAGAAATTTAAATTTTGGAGATTTTCAAAAAAAAATGTATAATACCATATATTTTATCGTGATAAATCATATTCTATAAAGCAAACAATATGATGTATAATAATATATTAAACTGCAAAAACAAGATGTAACATAACTGTTCGATAAATGTAAGTCTTATTTAATATTTTAAAGTTTACATCTATTAGAACTTATAAGTTTAATAGGTATAAAATAATTGTTTTCTCGTGATGCCTACATGTATTATATATTATTATGCGGAAGACAAATATTCGATCAACATCTATGTCATATTAGAGTTTACATCCAATTATATAGGTGATGTGTATAATTTTGACAAATTAACTATAGACAATTTGATGGCGTACAGATAAATATTTAATATAATAAACGTTTCTCGTGTTTTTTGACGAGCACCTATCTAATAATAATAACGATTAATATTATGTGTTATAATATGCCACGAAAATCGGTTATAGTGGAAACATTACATTTTGCCCATTATAACTGATTAAAAAAACTGAATAAAAAGCTTGTTGGAACGTCGATGACAATAAAATTAAATATTTTTAACCATTTCTCACTAAATATCACAAAATAAATTAAGGACGAATTTTCATTTATTTTTCAGACATTTAACTTCATAGTTATGATTAGATTAAACTTTTACATACAATTTTCGAACAATTAAATTTTTTATTATGAAAAACAATTTTAATTACAACCTACAGGTAGGTATGTATATACATAATACAGAAAGAAAAACACTAATTAATTTTGCCCACTCATACGACTGAATTATATGTAATGATAATAATAATTATTATTGTATTAATGATATTCTGGTATCTATTTGTAGGATTCTCTAAAACGGTGTTTTAATTCTAAATTTGGAATTTCATATTTTGTGAAATTTAATTTAATTTAAAATTTAAAGTATAAAAACAAGTTTAGGATTGGAATACTGAAGATTTATTAAGATATAAATTGGATATTGGCAGTGGTTGAATTGGAAAAAAAATAAAGACGGACTGTGGGCTTAGTTAAAAAATCAGCGTTCCAAGTCTTACATATTAGATAAAAAGAAATTTTTTTAAGAAAGCATTCCTCTATAAAAAAAACTGTAATATTTATTACTTTTAAATTAATTATCGAGGAACCTGTACCTATATGTCGAACGAAATGTAGTTTTTATATTATTTTTTTTATAAATTATTAATAAGTGGTCAAAAAATTTTGAAAATTGTATCCTGTTAATTACACGTCAATAAATAAATTTGCCAGTACTATTGTAAATAATGTGTATACATTTCAAGTCTCTGTCATTAATAATTTCGGATGTATAAAAATGTTATGGTCATCTTTGGTATAGATTTCTTGTTCATGTAAGAAAACTACCTACTGAGAACCCATCGAAAATTGTCTTCTTTAAATTATCCACTACAATAAATTTTCTATCAAAAAGAGTATGCTCCCATTAAACTTCTTTTCCTAAACTGAAATCTGAATAAAAATTACTATATGAAAAATCCAAAACATAGTGATCAGTAGTAGAAGTAGAACGCAAATAATTATTCCACTAATTAAATTAAATGTAAACAACTACCTAATAATATAAATTTATTGGTGCTGCATTGATTTCACCAATATTTCACCATATTTTTAGGCTTAAGCCATTCATGGATAATGAAGATTATTTATTACCTATATGATTCCAATATTATTTAACCTTCATCCGCTCGCGCCTTCTAAATTCACACTTCCGCTCGCGATGGCGGCAATTTGGCTGCCATTAGTTTTTTGTCATTATAATGAGCTATTTTTAGTTTTATATGCATGTTTGGAAATAATTAGGACAAATAAACTTTAATACAACATTTAAACACATTTTTGGCCAAATATATTTATTTATAAAATCCTATTATAATTAATATGCATTAGTTAAAATAAAAAAATCTTAAAATTAATAAAATAAAATAATCAATTTCTCAAACAACAAAATAAAAATAAAAAATTCAACTTTGATAAAAAGAAACATACTTATAATTCAACTAGAGAGATACATATTACTGTTTACTTGTTTAATTTTCATCCATATCACTACCCTCGTCCTGATATGGCTTGCATGCATTACACATAATGGAAGTAAACGAGTGTTGTTTCCACACATTTTTTTCACAACCATTGCATTCCAGTCGGGTTCTATTGTTCTTTTTTGAACCACAATTATAACATATACCCCTTCTGGTTGGATGTTGTAGCTCACCACTAGTGCTTACTTGTTCTTTATATGGTTCCAAGAACACCATCAAATCTTTTGGCAGAGTTTTAATTTTAGATCGCTCCTTTAAGTTTTCATTCATTAATTCCAATGACAACTCATAAAGATATTTTCTACATTTCTTCTTTTACATTTCTAGTCGAGTGTTGAAAAAAAAAATAGCGTTTCCGCTCGCAATGCCGGCAAAATGGCCACCGTATTGACCACACTGTGTTTGGGACTGTACTCAGGTTCCGCCGAGTACTGGTTCAGCCAAATTCAGTCGTAATCTAATGGAAGGGAGTGTAACTAGAGAATACACGCCACCCTCACTGCTCTCTCAGCGCTCTAGTGAGAATTATGAGCGAAAATTAAAAAAGGCGGCCAATCTGCCGCCTACGCGAGCGGATGATGGTTAATAAAATTAACTATTCAAAATTGTAAATCGTAATTTTTTATCTAAAACCTATTATGCAATAAGGACAAAAACCATTCGTTTTCGTAATTTCACTATTTTTCCTAAGAAAAATGACATTTTTAAAAAATGTTAAATTCAAACTAAAATTAACACTGCATCCTAACCTGGATGAATAAATAAAGGGGTAAGCTGTTAAACATAAAAAAAAGGAAGAGTAACTCCGTCACCCTGCGTTCCTCCCCTAATCCACCACTGGATATTGGATATAAATTATTAGAGGGGGTGTTGGTATTAGGTATAAGCCTCATAAAATTTTGAATGGTTCTGATATTAAATGTTTTAACCGAGTTTTAAATTTTGACGAGACTAAGTGCATTATGGATGTGTATAAGGAATATGTAAATAGTGTTTTTATAACTTATTATTTCTTTTATTCTCTAGTTTACTTGTTTTTTCTGAACTGTGGCGATCCTATGTTAGACTTTTATCTAGGTCTTAAGATAAAGCTTAGGTATCAAAACTGATGTGTTGGGATATTTATTTGATAAAACTTAGAACATTTACAAAATCTGTTATAGCTGAGATTTAATTTAAATTTAACATATTTAACTATAGTTATTGACAAAAGTTAATTGTTTAGTAAAATATAATAAGTGTTAATCGTATATTGAGTAGGTACATAAGCCAGAATTATAGCACAAATATATAAAATTAAAGGCAATATTTTTTTATAATAATTATTACATATTACCACCGATACTAAAACAAAAATGATTGGGTACTATATTGTAGTTTTACGCAAAATATTTTCAAAGGATTCACTAAGATTGACCCTTTTCCCGAAAATGACTCCGAGTTAAGCCACTAATCTACTTCTATTGAAATATTTCATAGTTTGCAATGTAGTCAAGGGTGGATTGTATCACTGCAGCATAGATATAACTCTTTCATTCTTTCTTTCATATATTTTTTTTCTTACTAATAATATTATTCGTATATTTTACTTTTTAATTTTCAATTTCAATTTTTTTTTTTTTTTGCTTTGTGTATCGGAGTTCTCACATCCATGGATTTCTTTTCAAATTAAATTTCTTCTAATATTCGTAAGCTAGCGTAAATTTGTAAGTACCTTATATGTGTAGTGAAATACACAATGAAACTGACTAACTGACAGTAAATTCCGACGTATTCACGGAATTTAAGATTTTCTCTGGGAGCTTACATACGTGAACAATGAACTTATTGAACATATATAATATATTATTGATTTAATATTATACCAGATTACTGATTTGTAGACGAAATACAACGAAGAAGGAATGTCATCCCTTAAAAATTGTTAATTAATATTTTCTATCTCTCAACTTATTTTACACAGAAAACAAATTCCACGAAGATCTATTATTGTTGTTGTTTCTCAATAAAAAAAAATCCATTATTGTTTTTATTTTCAGAATGCATTTGTTTTTAAGATGGCCAACTGATTTTTAAAGAAAAATCGATAGTTGGGTTTAAATTTTCATTAAAATAGGTATATTTGGAAATGTTTTATTGATAATTGACTAAAATATATTGGGAAAACTGAGAAATTAACCCGACAAAATTATAAAAATTATTTTTTCTTTATAATGTTTTTCTTAAAATTATATGATATACTTAAAAACTAAAATTATAATAAATATTATTTTAATTTTATTTTATATACTCAGTATAGCTCAATTATTGTTTAAAAAAATAAACCACAATTTAATAATCATTAATTATAATCAACCTATGTATAATTGAATTTATTATTACATGCATAGAGTATACATAAAGTAGGTTTTATTAAATGAATCAAAAAAGATAGCATAATATGAGTATAAATAAAATATATTCTAGACTTGTAATTTAATTTTTCAATGTTTTATTCAAAATTTGACTAAAATTATTATGATATCAGTTAAGACCATTAAACAATTATTTGAAGAACATAATAAAGAACCATTCAATTATTTTTATTTCATTATATTATTTTATTTTAATAGGTACTTAAATTTTATAGGACTGTAGATATGCAAAATTATTACTAAATTACTTTACGTAATTTTATTATAATTAAAATTTTGAATAAAGATTTTTCTGTAAAAAGTATATAGATTTTTTATTTAATTACTATATGTGTGTACCTTATTAATATGATATAAATGTAGATAAGTAGGTTTTTAAATTTAGAAGAATAATATGAAATATTTTAAAAATGCTGTTTAAGCTTGAATAATACAATTTAATTAAACCCTCATTACAACTATTTAGTTTTACTATCTATTCTAATTGATATTCATCGAAATAAACGAAATAATTATTTTCAGATTTTATATAATACTTTATTAATTATACTTTTTTCCCACAATGAGTTTAGGAGTGGACAATTTCAACATTTATGGATTTATATTAACGATTCTATGAAATGTACGTCCAGAATCTCCTTCATAGGCGGAAATACGGTCCGGGACACCTGGGCCATTGTCCAAGCTAATAAGCCCCGTATACATATAAAATATATAAATTATGGACTTATGGAGATTGCAAGAAAAAAAAAATTATAAAAACAAAAATATAGTTTTGATCATTATGGATTTCCAAACCATACTTATTGCTTTTAAAAAATATCAATTCTGTTATCGCAATATACATAAAGTATACCTACAAACATTTTCACCTGATCGTTTGGAAAAAGAAACAAAATTATTGAGGGAACCTTGTCAAATCCACTTGTCTTTGTACATAAAAGTGAAATTTGGAAATGGATTTCCTCAGTTTTCAGTATTCGTGGTTTGAAAATTATAAATGGGTAGAATACAGTAAAGCATCAATTTTTTTTTTCTATGGCCCTGTCTAATAAAAATGTATAGTTCCGCTTATGATGCCGTCCATTTTACTTTAAAACAATTTGACCACTGTATACTGAGCTCATTGATGTATTGATGTAGCTACAATATTGTAATAGAGGACAAAAAATCCCATCATTGAAATAAAATGTAATAAAAACGATGACAAAATTTAAATATCCTGATCAAAATCCCAGGACTGGAATTCTAATAATGTAGTTTGATAATAATTCATACACGTAGGCAGAGGTTAAAGTGGGGGGACGCAATGGGACTTGGTCCCCTTACCTTTAACAGTGGTTTAAAAGCGTCCCCTTTAACAATTTATCCATACGATACTCCGTAACGCTCAAATTATAACCAAATATTAATCAAAATAATTCAGAATCCTCGGAAATCGAATCTTATAGTTTTTAATTTTTTTTTTTTTTATCAAATATCCGAATACATTATTTTAGTTTTGTCAAATGTGTTCAGGGTTGGAAAAAACCTGGTTTTTATTGAAAAAACCCAACTGGGTTGGGTTAAATTGGTTTTTTCCATAAAACCCGAAAAAGCCTAATATTACCCTGGGTTTTTTAAGAAAATTATTTGGGTGAGTTTTAATGGACTGTTTTTTTGTTTTTTTAAACCCACTTCAACCCAATAAAAATTTTATTTTTTCCCCCAAATTACATACACTGTATTATTTTAAAAGATTTAATCATATTTTTGTTTTACTTTTATAATTTATTACTCATAAGTAACCAGTCCTGACCAAAGCCATTAACATATGAGTATATTCTAATATAATAAATTATATTATACTATACAATAATAATATAATTTGTATTAACTTTAGTACTTATATTAATATTATTATTATTACCAAACACATGAATATTTCTAAATTTTTATTCATAGTTCATTGAATTTTTAATTTTCTAAATAGAAATTTTAATATTTTACTATTCGATGAAAAAAATTCAATATATTTTATTTAACTATAATAAAATGTTTTAATTTTTCTAAGTTGGTGGATAGGTTTTTTTTTGGATGGGTTTTTTAGTGGGCGTTTTTAGATGGGTTAAACTGAATAAAACCCGGTTGATTTTTTTGGGTTGGGCTTTTTCAAGCCAACCCTGAATGTGTTTAAAAAAAATTCCGGTCTGATAAAATCCAAAGACGATCAAACACGTGTATTAGTCGTGTTACTTTAAACTCACTTATTTTACTTTAAAATACATATTTGTATACTGAGATAATAATAATGTTATGAATTACAATGTACATAATATGTACCTATATTATATATTTTTTATGTATGTTACATTTTTACGAATTTCCGTTATTTAACGTTAAAAATAACATATTACTAAAGAAAATACAATTTATGTTCCTATTCAAGTACTTTTTAATTGTTTTATTGTGTTAATATTTTACCATCTGTACGAGTTGTTTAGTTTTCTTAAATAGCAACCACTCCTTACTCGTACAACTTTATTATCATGAAAATAATATTCTCTTTCAAATTATCGAATTTTTATTAAAAAAAAAA
This sequence comes from Pemphigus obesinymphae, assembly GCA_025469235.1. NCBI lineage: Eukaryota > Metazoa > Arthropoda > Insecta > Hemiptera > Aphididae > Pemphigus > Pemphigus obesinymphae. Next base: position 113,306 of record JAIPRL010000009.1, read on the forward strand.
ATAATAAAAAAATAATTTCGTAAAAACATAGCATTATTAGCGCTTTAAATGTTACATAAAATAAATTTCAAATTTGTTTATTATTCGCTGTTAAAAGTGGGGTAAACATGCTTTAATATAACACTCTGTATATGAACATTATACATAATATAATGATATATGGAACGTTTAAAACTATATGGGGACATTAGTGAACCCCCTCCCTCTAGAATTTTTTTTCACTTTAAGCCCCTGCACGTTAAACAAATTTATAAAAAATGAACAACCGTTTACCTACTGAAATCTCGGTCAAGCGTGCACTCAAGTCATTTCCCGTCGCTGACTCAGCGTAAATGCCTAAAGACTTTTTTTTTTATATTTTTTTGGCACAAGTCGCTCCTTCCTGATTAATTCATGACATAGGCAGACCGTTGTCGGCTTCTTTCTTGGCTCTACGCTTTTAACGTAATGTTCCACTTTCTAGGTCGTTCGATTTGCCAAATTAATAATCATTAATCAATCACCCATACATACGCAATTTGTAGAGGCATTGGTTATTCTTTGTATTATTATTTTTTTTTTTAATTATAATACATTTTTTCCATAATACTAAATTATTGAGACTGAATTAGTGTTGAATGTAACGAAATTCACACGTTTCTCACAAATAATGCACCTTTTTCTTGTTTCTTTCCTTAACGTCATTTTATTAAAATGTCTTAGTATTTTATTTACTACGAATAGTAGTAATTTTCATTACTCCGTAAAATTAGTTAAATTTATTAATGAAACATTTATTGAAACCTATGTAATAAAAACAATAGTTCCGAAGAAAATTCATCGTTATTTGAATAAGACTACCATTTGTCTATATAAGTAATTATTGAATTACTGGAATTTCGTAAATAAAATAGATAGGTACAAAAAGTATGGATTAAATATGTGAATGAAATGAATAAAATGAATCGAAAATGAATTACGAATATTTTCATGAAACTGTTAACGGTCAGACCTTTAGTAAACTATTAAGTATTATTATTGGGTATATTTATAGATTTTCACATATTTTGATAATTGAGTATACTTTTAGTAATTTTTCTATTTACCACTTTTTGTATTTTTTTTTTTATTAACTATATTATCAATTATTTTATCAACTATTGGTTCGATATATTTTATAAAAAATTGAATAAATAATATGAATTTTTATCAAAACTTGGAACCAGTTTTTGAAATACCAGTTAAAAACTTGGTTTTTCAATTTTATAGTTAACAAAACTGTACCCAACACCGTAGGTGCAATGTGCATTAATATACCTATAGTAGTGATGTGAGTAAAAAATATTCTTCAAAGAATATTCCCGAGAAGATTATTACCGGAGAATATTTTCACGTAGTAACTTGACAAATTTCGAATAACATCATGTAATTTATTCAAAAGCCAAAAATCAAAATGATAAAACCTTAGACATTGAATTAATTTATACAAATTGATTATTTTTCACACGTAATGTATCACGATTCACGAAAATGCCTTTGGATTATTCCAAATTAATTCCAGATTAATCCCTTATATAATATAATACACGTTTCGCATCGACAATATAATTTATCAATATAACATCGTTCATCGCACATTACTCAACAATAATAATTTTTAAGTTTAATTATGATTTTTATAATTTTATAATTATGACAACAGCAATAATACTATAATTAATTATTTTACTAAAAATATTTTATATAATGTTTAAATTGATAAAATATGGCTAAAAATTGAAAATTACCAAAAATTCTAAATTTTGAAGAATATTCTCCTAAAAGATTTTTGCAGTAATTTACATCACTAATAACCAATTTGGAAAACTCGAAACTAAACTAAAATATTTAGTTTTTAGTAAACCATTTGAAAACGCATTGTAAATATAAATAATGATTTACATGATTATTGTGGTAAGAATACAATTGTATTTTAAGATTAGTTTTTATAAAGTTGTGAATATTTTATGCGATAATTCAATCGTAATTCTTCAGACAATGGATTATTGGATAATCAGACTTTAGTTTTATACTTATATAGATATAGGATAGTGAAAATTTACTTAATAATTAATCAATGTATTTTAAAACAATCAAAATTCGATTGAAATAATTATATAGATATAATCGCAAACATATATAGACTTTATTATACTTAAAAGAATCTTGATATATTTTTTTTTTTTAATTGTTTATCTCACATAATATTCTAGTTATACAAATTTTAAATGATTTTCCATTCCGTTATAAATTTCTCCGGAGACACTTGTTAATAATAATGTTTTTTGCCTTTATGGTATTTTGTAAAACAATACATTATTGTCCTGTCATATTACTTTGTACCTATACGCATATATCTGCGTTAATTTATTAATCTCGCTAAATATCATATTTTATATTATATTAGAGACGGAGAGACAGAGAGAGAGTCAGGTAAGGATACAAATCAGCTTAATTTATTAACAAAATATGATACCCATTAATATTCAAAATAATTGACTAAAGTATAAGGTATGGGAACATCATTTTTCGATTATTCAGATTATAATTCGCGTTTTATTACCACATTTCTCCCAAAACACTTTTCGTTAACATTTTTCTATCTTTCAATGTAAGGATTTTTAATATTATAAAGAAAGTATAATTATTATAATTAAATATGAAATGATTTAACTTTTACTATAAAAAGTGTGTATTTTGATCAAAACTATGTATAATTATACATAAGAAATTTTAAGGAAAATGAAAGTTCAACAATTCAAAAATATTTCAATAGTCTTATATCAATACCATTTTGAATTGTTGAGAAATCACAATATTTTTCAAAAACTATTCATTTTTATCAACTTGAGAATATTGTATTAAATAAATAAATTGTATTGTAAAAAAATAAATAAATTATAAAGATTTAAATTGTCTAGCGATTTATGTAGCCAATTTTTAATTTAATCATTTTTACACGTATTATGAGCTGTTTAAAAATCAAAAAATCAATATTTTAACACCTAATAAAACGTGTAAAAATCCATATATCAAAAATCGGCACTGTCAGTTACTAGATAATGATGTTAGATAGATTTATTTTTATTTTTATATGTCTAATATGTTTGTATATTGATAAAAATGAAAAATGCTAATGTAAGATGTTCATTGAAATATCGGTGTGGTATCCTTCTTAATATGCATGCATTTATAAATAATAAAACATAAAATATTATTCTCTGGATAAACATGACAATGTTACGTTAATGACGTTACAAACTTATTTCTATAGCCCTGAACGGAAATTAAATTATTAAAGTTTTGCAATCGTTAATTATTCAGACTTTAATAGCAAGAAGGATTGAAAATATTAGTTAATTATAATTGAGAGGATGCTAACACCGATGGTTATTAGCGATGAAAACATATTTCTAAAAAAACTAAAATTACTATAACAAAATCTTAAAGTGATTTTAGAATTAAAATACTTATTATTAAATCATTAGATTTATAGAGGGTACCTCATTGGAGGTTTTTAATTTATTACATTAAAAAATGTTATTCAATCTTGAAAAAGTTAAAAAAAAGTAAATTTTTTAAAACAACCACATTTTTAAAAATTAATTAATTTAAAACCGAAATATGATTCACTCCAAAATCTTGTTCTGTATTGATTTTTATAATATGTGTTTTTAATCTAAAATTATTTAAAAAACTACTAAAACATTTTTAACACTTTTGAATAAATATGTATTTTGTAAATAAATATCGTGACTTCACAACAAAAAAAAAAAAAAAATATGTGGAAGAGACTTTTTAGAGATTTTTAAAACTGTTATGTTCATTGTTCATATATTTCTAAAGATTTTTTAAAAATTTCCTATACACAACTCTTTAAAAACTGAGTGTGTCGTCATATATATATATATATATTTATATAGATATCTTTTTTACGGAAAATATGAAAAATATTAGTTATTTGTTGCAATAAATAAAACTGTAGAATTGTAGAATGATAAATTGTAAACAAAAATGGAATAGTGCCATGTTTTTATTTTTTCTGATTTCGTATACATTTTTTACATTTTTACAATTAATAAATAGTTATCAATGTTAGCAATTTAATATGGATTTTCTAATACTATTCTATATTTTAGACAACTTACATGTATGACGGTGATCTTTAACATTTTTTTTTAAACCATATAAAAATATTAAATTTCTAAACAAAAGCAAATCATTATCATTTGTTTTTTATATTAAAAGTAATAGTCGTACATAATTTTATGGTTTTCCATCGATTGTTTATGACATTTTATTTATTTATTTATTTATGATGTGTGAACCATTGAAACATTACCACACCATCTCTTATTTTCAGATATGCTCAGTAGATTACTACCATTTAAATACAATTAGCATACGTCTTGAAAGGGGTCTCTCTAGTAATTCTGCCGTAGATTGAATCGAGTTAATAATCTGAATCAATGAGATGAAATAAAAATATTAAATAAATATTATATTATTAACATTATTGGCCATTATGGCACCCGCATTCATACACCAATATATTATCACATAATATAATGTAATTTATTAAAAAATCCAAAAAGGTTTGATTAGGTTAAATTTAAATTTTGTATTGTAATTTCGAAATAAGCAGATACAATAATTATATTTAGTTACTAAGGTACACTACATATATACTTTGATATTAGAAGATAAAAAATTCTGGCTTAAAATAAAAGGATTTTATCCAGGGATCGAACATTTTTTTTAGAATAAAATTTTCGAATAACAATTTTTAATCAATTTTATGCAATATATTCCTACATAGACCCATTTAAATTGTTTTATTTTATTCATTAGTGGATTTAAAAAAATAAACTATTCAAAAAAATCATATAATAATAATAATAGTTGGTACAAAAATCCGATTTTGAAATTTACATTCAAAAACTCAGTTTCGTTCACTCAATTTAAAACGTGAAACTTTGAGACGATTATAGGTAGGTAAGTAAATCGTTGTTATTAATAACCCGTAATATTAATATGATGACTTCAGTAATATGGTATTATATGTTTATTTTTCAGTTTCTTTTATTTTAAAAAATTATGATAACTATATAATAGTAAACTATATTCGTAGCAAAAAAAAAAAAACATTAATAATAGTTGTAATACTTTAAAAGTTCTAGTTTTAACATTCGTACAGGTTCTCAAGTTGAAACCATAATATTTTACGCATTACTCAATGTCGACACATTCGACGAAAAAAAAAAAACACCATATAAAACGATTTAATACAAAAACGAACGTATCCTAATTGTGTCTTTAAAACAAAAAAAAATAACAAGTTGAGAAAGCTCACTCTGCAAGCGTTCTAAAGTTTTTCCAGTTTTTGAACTTATTTAAAACATTGAACTATAATTCCATAAAGAATTGTGAAATAATATATTATACTCATGTTGTACCTACTTCGTAAGAATGTACGAGCAAATAAAAAAAAAAAAAAAAAAAAAACTTTACGCATAGGACATTATTAGATTTAATTAAAAACGTAAAGTAAGTTATGTTACAATTTAACAATACTCTGAAAGGTTCTGAAAGAAGGTCTTATAACTAGCGATCTGCTAATGCTCTGTGTATTTCGCCACAAATCGGACTGCCGTCAACTTGCCACGTTAGCTGTGCCTTCGCCCGATCGCTCGCCAAAAAAAGTTGCCCCAGACGTTCGTTCCGGACAGTCGCTGGTTTACAATCATTATATTATATTACATTAACTAATAAAAATCCGTGTATTTATAACAATGTATAGAGTACTAAAACTTGCAAAATTAATAACAATTTAACATTTAATAACAATTTGGTGTTTGTATATGTGATACAAACATTATATATTATACGTTCCATTCGAAAACACCGAAAGACGTTAAAAATAGATCATTTTTATAAATACTGTTTACAGTATATGGTTTTTTTTTGAAAATGTACAGATTTACATTCTTAACAAACTCACTGAGTTGGAAATCTGTACTACATTAATGTTTTATTTTTAATTTCTAATGTTAAATTAATTTTTATTCATAATGAGGTTTTCGCTGTACCATTACAATAGACGAAGGATAGGAAAGTTTTAATTAAAATTGGAGGAGAATAATATGGAATTATAAGGGGGCTAGTCGTTGACGGAATGAGTGTGGAACGTGATCGGTAAATTAAGGACAAGATGGAAGGACAATACATTTTATTATTAATTATTAATAATTAGTTTAATTATTAAACAATCGATCGAGAAAGGAATTAGAAAGGATTTTATAAACATTTTTGGATTGATTTTTCATATTTTTAGGAATTGAATACCCAAAAGTACCTATCTATAATTTTTATTCTTCAGTATAAATTTCATCAGTATTATCAATTAAACAGGTAATACATTAAATTATGAAATTTATAGGTTAAGTATCTGAATTAAAATGGTCCTATATTATTAGTCATATTATACAATGAAAAAATCGGTATGGTTCAGTTTAGATTTTAAGGGTAGCTCACTTCATACAAGATCTTTTTAAAAAAATTTATAATTTTTAAGACGCACATTTCAAACTAGAAATGAGGTTTATATAGGTTACGTAAATATAATACGATATGTTTTTTCAATTTTCCAAAAAAGACACAACAACAGACTCATTGATTTCGAGAAACCGCACGTGTGCCTTCGAATGATTCACGCGAATTTCACATAATAATTTCGAAAACTATTTTAAAATCAGTGGTGTCGTGATCCGACCTATCCTCGGGACGTTGTATTTGAAATTTTCTCTGAAACACAATAATTCACTTTGTTTCGCCGTACGAAGTTTTGCAGAATATACATTCGGTTTCGGATACATTTTCCATGGTTAAATACATATTTGCGTCATAAATACGTGTAAAACGCTATTTTTTTGGTAATTTTATTTCTAAAATGGGAAGAATTTAAATTTACCTATGCAACTATAATGAGTATATATATATAATATCAAATATAATTTAATAAAAAATAAATTATTACTTATACTAATAGAATAGAACGGATGATACAACTGGTGTCAATTACTGACTTAAATATAAATTAAAAGTATAGTTTCAAATATCTATTTAATTAATTATTTTTAAAAATTCGAAAAACAGAAAAATTAAAAGTTGAAATAGATTAAGTATACTCAGTAGAACACTGCTTATATTAAAATAATACTATGCAGATTAATAGGTATATATATATATATATATATATACCTAGTTCATAAATTATTTAAAAAGCCAGGAGGATGGGAGATCATTGCACGTATTCCTCTCCATAATAATAATAATACAAACTGAAGGAAATACATTCAATATAACAAATAAGTGTACACTGTACAGATCTAAATTAGCGTTCCTGTTTAGTGGATGTTTATGACTCATAAAAAACAGTTTATATGAATAAAAATGATTTCCGTATACAGGGGGTAAAAGCAGGTCCATCTTCCATGAAAACAGCACATGCCATATAGCGTAGCGATATAATATATTATTTTAGATTAAAAAAAAACTCTCAGCTAAGTTCCAATAATAAAAAACTATTTTTTTCCAATTTATAAGAAATTATCGTCGTTTCCCACGATTTTCTTTTACTTTTTAGAAAACTACTATGGAAATCGGAAACGGTACTGTTTCAAAAAACCAACTATAATAAATTTTTTATTAGAAAAGTTCTTTACCCCAAAACTTAGACTACTCGAAAAAGTTTCAAAAATTTTGAACACTTTATCACGGCAATAAAAAGCCACAGTTAATATTTGGCATAAAATTAAAGTTTTTGGCATTATTATTTTCTGATTTATCCATTATTTTCAATAGTTTTCCTTTAAGCTTAAGGAAATTGCTAAGAAAATCGACTAATTTATTATTGTTTATATTCCCAAGTTCCCAACTAAAATAATATTCTATGAAAAAAAGTACTTTACTCGAAAACTCCTATTTGACTCTTTCAAACAGAAAAATATTAGGTATATATAGATACGTCTATTATATTGAAAAAATATAGCATTGTAAAACCAATATCGAATCTAAATCTAAAAACTTGATAAAAATTAACAATATATGTACTCTTATATCAACAATAATAAATCTTAATTCAACATGTATGATATTTTCGAATGCAGAAATTTTTACGATTTTATTTTCGATACACAATAATGATATGCAGTAAACTCCAGAGTAATATACATTTCAAGATTCTAAAATATTGAAATGTAAGAGGATGTAAGTACAAAAAAACTTTTGAATGAACATGAGTAACTCGCATTAGCATTTCGCATTTTTATCAACTTCAATACATCTCAGAAATACGAAAACACACATGATAGATAATAACAACATTATCCCACATAAATAAATCTCATAAGTGACTTGTCGCTTACATAACAGTTAACGTTCTTTAAAACCCTTTATAATAATGTATTCCAAATTCCATATATATACCTAACTATAGAAAAATAAATATTTGTTTAAGTTTCGTTTTTTTTTTTTAATTTTAAAAATGTATATATTTATTTCAATTCACTGTAGGTAGTTCATATTTTTTTATAGTACAAATATTAAATATTGATTGTAATAAAAATACATGAAACAAGTTTCTAATATTATAAGATTTCAAATAACTATATTTTTTAGTATCGATTTTATTTCTTTTTATTATACTTAATTTTACTTCAATAATCATAAAGTAGATATCTATAGGTATATGAAGTATAATATATACTATATAAAGTAGGTACTTAAAGAAAAAAAATTATATTTTTAAATTCTTTCTTTGATGTATAAATTAAATTTTGTCGAAAAATGTTCTTAAACCCCCCTCCTGTTTATCCTCAAAAAAATAATTTTAAATTCAAATCCAGGCCTTCTGTATATATTGTATGTATTGACTAAATTTGGTGAAAACTTAAAGAAGTACACAAACTACGCCTCATATAAGATATATAGAATATCAAATGATTTTTTTTATTTAATACTGACAACAAAAAGAGTTGAATGATATATTTCAAATATTATCATTTAGTACTCTGATGTTGATTAGTTTAAATATCTACAAAAATTACATTCGTCAAGTTGGCCTTCCAACTAGCCTTGTGGTATTAAAATTGGTCGTGTTTCAGTGTTTGGCTTATGATTATTATTACTAGTTTTCTGATAATAAATTTAATTTTTTTCCTGAAACATGCTTAAAATTGCATAGGAATTGAAAATTGTTGGTACCAATTTGAACATCAAAATGTGAGGAGGAAGGAGGGAATCTTCATGAAAGTAATCGTAGTTGAAACATACATTTAAACCTAAAATAATTTAAAATAAATTTTAAATATTTTACATGTTAAATGCTAAATTTTTACCCATTTTTCCAATAAAAAAAACCCTCTGATTATTTATTTAATTCTTTGGCCCATTTTCGCGAACCCTCGACGCGTATTTTTTTTACCTTAACCATTTTCAAACTATTCATCGGTCGTTTTGAGATTTTTGGTTTCGTTCGTCTGCATTTTTGCGTTTTCTCCGTGCTTTCGACGTCGGGGAAAAGACGCGTTTTCAAATTCGCCGACCGTTCATTATCAATCGAACTTCGTTATTGCTCGAACTTCTGAAATCGACTTTTGCTATCTTACGTCATACGTTTTTCGACGCCATGGACGTTGGATTTGCATTTACCGGATGTTCTAACGCCCAGCTGAACATTTATTTGTCCATCGATAGTCCCCGTCTGACCGAGACGTTCGTTCCGAATATGTGTGCCCGTACACGGTGTGGTCCGTTATCTGAATAGTTTAAACACGAGAAATTTCGACCATTGTATCATCTCGGTTAGATAACGTGGTAGTCGTATAGCGTCGTAGGCCGAATACACAGATTAAACGAATTTTGATTACGAGTATACCAGTTCAAATCCCATTTCGGTGATCTCATTTTTGGCGACTTTTTTTTTCCGATATTTAATTTATTTCTTCCTACCTTCCTATTATAAACACTTAATGCAATTTAACGTTATATAATACCCTGTGATGAGTGACGGGTCCCGTATTTAAGTATTTAAGTCCGACCGACTGATTCACAGAATATGTTAGGTATACGAAAGTTTTTACATCATAGTAGTAATTAATTTCGAATCGTCGGACTTTCGTAGTATTATTAAAAATTCTTATTCAATTTATAATGATGTGTAATTATGACGATGTATAAAATCCATTAGACTCAGGTGGGAACCAAGTGAAGCAATGTTCGAGGTTTTATCAAAATTCAATCAATTTTCAGATTGCTTACTTTGTCGACTTATTCATCGGAAACACTTTAGCAGACTTCGGTAGTATTCGGAATATAGTATTCAGAATACATTTGAAGTATTCGGAATATTCTTAAATACTTTTTTATTGAAATAATTTAATAGAGTACTTTGAATATTTTTTTAAGGTTCAATTACATTTTAATTAAAAATAATTTCATTATTTTTCGGTCAGTGTATATGTATGTACAAAATATTTTTTAGTATATTTTATTATTTCATTTTTTTTTCAACTATATTTATTGATACAGTAATATTATTTTCCAATTTTAAATATGTTGGTTTAAATAGTAATGATTTTTATTGATAAAATAAATAGGTTGAAAGTATTATATTTATTGACATTGTTTTATTATAAGAAGTTTATTAATTACAGTAGTCAGTGATATGAGATCTTATATGGGTATATAATACTAATTATTAAAAAAAAAATATTGTATTAATAGTAAGTCATTGAGAGTATAATGCTTCTTTATTAAGTTTTACAACCAAAAAATTACATACTCACTTATTACTTAAATGAATCAAACCATCAAATGATATTAAACTTTAATATAAACATTTGGATATAATTTATAATATCAATAGGTAGGTGTATATTATCGATTTTTTTTTAATATTATATTCATATATACGGGAAAAAAATATTGAATATAATACATAAATGAGGTACCTAGTACTATTTTTGTTGTTCAAATCTAGTAAAACAAAATATGTTTTCTAAAAATATTTTGAATTCATTTTGTAAAGTGTTTCAAATACTTAGGTATACTATTATCATATAAAGTATTCAAATACTATTTTGGAAGTATTCGGAATATGTATTTGAAATACTTTTTAAAAGTAAGAGTAAGTAAAGACTCAAGTCTGAAATTTATGATTTTTTCCAGAAAGCGAATGCCAGTTTCTGTCATAAGCGGAATATTTTTAAAATCTATTAATTAATAATATTATTTCCCAATTTCTTCGGTCACCGACTATTACGAATTCAGACAAAATACATAAACCGAGGTATAAGAATTACACTCATAAGTAATTTTACTCATTATGTGTTGTACTTAAAAAAAAGTCACACTTACAAAGTGTCGCACTCAAACAGTTATTTGCACTTAAAAGGTGTATAACTTACAATTATAGTCTCACTTAAAACGAATTGCACCCAGTAGGTGTTTCACTCAAGCTATGGACTATAATATTGTAAAAATGTCATTAAAATTGTTAAAGTTAATAAAAATGCACTCGGCATAGCATATTATATAATCTTGAAGTGTGTCAGTAAAGATTAGGTGTAATAAAATGCCATTTTATAATATGTCGTAGAATTTACAACCTGTTTTATTCTATTATTGTGTTATCGGATTAAATGTACGAATATTGAATTGTCAGATAAAGTACATTGAACATTTATAAATTAAACAACAATTATGCCAGTTAGTAAATTTATTGAACTTGTTACATAACCATAAATTGCAAAAAAAAAAAAAAAAAACAATAATTAAATAAAAATAAATCTATAAAATGACAAATTTAAATGTTATTTTAATTTGTATGCTATACTAAATAGCATACATATAACACAAATTGTTTTCAATATATTGAGAAACAAAATTATTATTGAAAAAAAAGCCGGTCAGTAGGGGGTGAGAGCACTTCGCTCGTCGGGTGTCAGTATGAATGGATGCACTTCGCTACTGGGCAGGATACTCTTGGTGGATGTATTGCATTCAATAAAACGATTCTGAGCGTAGCTTTGGTGTAGTATACATATCTCTAAATATTAATTATATACCTACTCAGTACACACCTATGTTTAACATTACATTGAAGATCAAATGTAGAAAAAAATATGATTTAGTGTGACCTCATGCATATTTTAAAATGTAATATGATATATTTATAATAGCTCAGTTTCATGTAAGCACAGTTATTACTACATAATATACAGTATATTTTATTGAATGTTCAATTTGTGACGTATAATATTAAAAACGAACAAAATATTATGTAGATTTAGTTAAATTAATGCACGACAAACGTTATGCTAAATTTTTTCAGGTCTTAAAATCTCATTTTACCAACTATTTCGACTTAAATACCTCAAAATTGATCATTTTGTTGAAAAAATTAAAATAACTATAAAAAAAAATTGTGACTACGGATTTTTGAGATTTTTGACCTGAAATTTTCAGACCTTAAAACCGAAAATTACCCTTTTTAGGACTTAGAAACCTCGAAAACTAAAATGTCTATAAATAGCCCAAAATTGCAAAAAATTAAAAAAAAAACTTAATCATCGTAATTAGATTACTAAATTAAATATTGGATAAAAATTTCAAGATTTTAAAGTCTTTATTTTTGAAATTATTATGAAGAAATTAAAATTTCTGATTTGACGAAACCGTAAATTTATCGTTTTTTCATCAATTCTTGGTAGTATTTCCTTACGCATTAAAAAAAATTGAGAAAATTGCAAAATGACCTCTCTAAAGTGCCAACTAGATGAAATTTGCTACCGGAAACCATGTAAGCTTGTATAGATCGGAGCACTCCTTCTAGTAAGAAATTTGTTAACAGAGAAAAAAAAATAATAATAAACATCATTGTAAAACCACTAGCTCCCTCGCTACGCTCAGAATCTAAAATGAAACATAAAAATAAAATTATTGTAGCAAAACCACAATATCTATTCACTATAAGCAATACAATATGATTAACAAATTATGATAATCGTTGAACCACAGAATAAGTTAGTTAAAATGGATACTTTCGAGTAATCTGAAATATTTCCACCATGTCGAATTGTATATACTCTAATTATTGATGGAAAAATGTTTATATTTATGAGGCATTATGATACCTACTGTTCGTCAGAAATTGTGTAATTTGATTAGTTGTAGACCACTTGATAATACTTTTATTTAATTGTATTACGGTTTACTTTACTGCAATAAAACCCGGACACTGATAACAATTATTACAGTGAACATACCAACAAAAAAAATTTTTTAGTCACATTTTCAATAAGTTATCAATTATTAAAATTGTACTGCATAATAACCATATGTATACTTTATGATGTACGGTCCGTTTTATGTTTCTAAACGTACTTACTCGCAAATGTATACGCCTCATGGGAATCATTCAAGTACCTATTCGGATATTCAAATAACGGGAAAACAAATATTCAAAATGTGGTAAATATTCGAATATTTCCAATTTGAAATTTTTATCAAAAAATGCATTTTGAATATTTTGTAATGAATATTATTATCTGTGCAAAATTATTTCTTAAGTAACGGAAGTATACGAAGTCACGATATTATAATGAAAGGTCATTTACCGTTTAGAAACACATAATGTACGATAGAAACTATATTCAATATTATACTTTATATAAACAATATAAGACAATAATTAGTATTGGAGTTCTCCAAAAGTTATCGAAAATACCTAATATAATATGTGTTATTTATATTATTATCAAACCGTATTTAAAATAACGATATATCTTTGAATCTTTCATATAAATTTAAATTTTGTATAATTGATTATATCTATTCGGATATTTGGATATTCAAATATTCGAATAATTTACGGTTAAACTATTCAAATATTCCAATATTCCAATATTCGAATGATTGGGTTATCCGAATATATATCACTAGGTACACTCTATAACCCCATTGTATCCCGTCCATTTGTATATCTGTCTGTATACATTTGATATCCACAATCATAAAGGATAAAGTAATAAATAGGGCACGGACTTTAATGCTCTAAAACATAAGAAAAATGTTAAAAAGAAATACGATTTAACGGCTCAGAAAAATGCTACAATAATAAAAATGCACTAAAAAATACCCTAAAAACTTTCAAAATGTATTTAAATTTAAAAACAACGCTGAGCAGTTTTGTATAGGTATAATATCATTTATAAATAATAATTTAAGATTAATTTTACAATAGTTGTATTTTGTCGTTATCGCGTATATTTATACCGTATCGTAGGTACCTAATGTTATCGAGGTTATATATACAATTTTATTATACTTCTATATTATCGATATCGGGGATATTATTGATATTAGTGAAACTTTGAGAATTACGTAGGTAATAAAAAGTAAAAACGATTAACTCACGAAACAAGATAAATACTTTTGATTTTTGATTATAAGTACCTTTATTTTTAAAACTTTTTATTCTACGCTAAGCGGTATATATTTTATATATATATATATAGTTATTCATACTGCAAGCATAAAATGTATATAAAAAATATCCTAAAAATGGAAAAATACTCGAAAAATATCGAAAAACCCATAATGTTAAAATAGTGCAAATTAATGAAAAATAAAAGTTTCATTTGTAAATTCTCTGATGTATGAATCGAATTTTGTACTTGGGAAGCATTGCTATAGACCACCCACTAAAAAAAAAAATCTATTTTACATTGAAATCCACGACTTAGTGATAAATAATGCCAGATGTTCCAGAACATGGATGCTGTATTGTTGATTACGTCCCAAATATCCCTTCTCGTTTGATCTATTTTGCGTAATGGTTAGTGAAAAGTTTAAATAACGTGAATTTATGGGAGGAGACACGCTCAACTTTTAGTGCACATATACCTATAGAGTTATAGTCCGTGGGAATTTTTCATATACGAATGATGGTGTCCTGTCTAAGTCCATTACATGCTTAACTAAAGGACCTTTAACTCGGTTCCACTCGACTGAAACAATAGGTACCTACATAGTTATTATATTTTATAAAACAACATAAAGACAATGTGCGGTTGCCGGTGGTGTGCGGCAGAAAGGTACTCAATTCACGAGATTTACTCGAAAACCTATGTCATCGCCGTCAAACACTATTATATTATACTTAGTACCTATAATATTAATAATAATAATAATAATAATAATAATAAATATCACACTTAAAATTAATGGTTTTTTTCTGTTTTAATTTTGAATCACACAATTTTAATTGTCAATAAAAAAAAGTAATAAAGTTACTTTCACGTTACACGAAAAAACTACTAATTATAAATATACTTAGTGCCCAACGAGATCGGTTATACGGTTCTCTGTTCAACGTGTTTCGGGTCCATTCCAGATCGTTTAGAGGATGGACCGATTTCACGACGACAAAAATAAAATTGCACTTAAATATCTATTGAATTTCATTAAGTATTACCTAATTTTTTTTCTAAGACTATTTCGCCATATTCATATTATATTATAATTATCATTTTTAGTCAAATATTGAATACGTATATATTAACATCGTTATAATAAAATGTTATAATTTTTATTCAGTAAATTCTTCATTTTCATTTTAAATTATTAAAAAAATTCAATGTCTACATATATTCTAACTTTAATTGTTATCAATCGTCATTGGATAATTTAAAATTTTAATAATGAAATAATTTTCAATTAATTATTTTAATAAAATATTTAAAGGAATATATTTTTAATATGAAGTAACATCTACATTTCCAGAGTGAAAACTGTTTATTCTCCAATAACAACACAACTCTAAAGTTTGACAATAATTTTCCACCTTTTTTACCGATTCATATATAGTAGGTATGACGTGAGCGTAACACAATATAACATTGAAATTTTCAATTTATTATTGTTCCTAAAATATCTATTAATCTGGTGCGACTGATGTAATGTGCAATAAACATGGTTACGAGTCGAGTTTACGACAATCAAAAATCGGGATAATATAGAAAATTACCGTGAAAGAACATCAAGATTATATTTTATAAATATTTAATGCTTATATTTATAAAAATAACTAAACAATATTATATAAACTGTATACATAAATATTACCTATAATACTAGTAGACACAATAATATAATAATCAAACAATTGACTGGAAAGTACACATTTTGATATTTTATTATTGAATTTTGTAGTAGGTACTTAGATGTTTTTAAAAATTCATAATAGCTTACTTATTACTCATTATACCTTCGCTATGTCTTGTTTCATGTTCGCACTTCATATTGTGTAGGTAGTGATTATATTTGTACGCTTTTTATTAAATAAGGTTAAATTCTGTTTTCACCTTACTCATAATATCAATTTTTCGTTTACAATATAAAATATTATAAGTCTTAAATCGTAAAGTCTGTAATCATTTTCGAACCCGTTAAAAATATACGGTAGAATGTTAAATAGCATTATGGTCACCTGCTTTCAGCAATACTATATTTGTGGTTATGATTACCAAATTTAATATAGTGAATGAAATATGCAGTTTCGGATAGATAATATATATGTGAATACATAGCTTTCATATTATTGATGTAACAATAGCTAATATTTGAATACAATATTCAAGATATATTGGTATCGTTTTTTACATAAATAATAAAATGTTAGTGGGCATATTTATAGTGTGTCAAAACTAATTATATTAGGTACCTATGTAATTTTATACAATATCAGTTAATATAATATCTAACGAATAAAGTTATCTACTTATAAGGTAACAATGGAGTTAGCTATAAGTAAATAAAAAAAACAACTAAATAAAAATATATTAAATCATTTTTAAAAGTTACAATTTATTAAACTTTTAGGCCCGGCGTCCACCAAAGTACTTATTGTGATGCGTGATATGACGAACTTGTGACCTGTTATTTAGAGAGTAACATATCATACAGATAAATTTGAACTTATAAATACAGAAAATCACGTAGGTCCGTAAACCAATCTAACATGTCAGATCACGTATCACTTTTGTGTAATTTCCGAAATTTCGCGAGTGACAAATGACAATAGTTCATTACTTTTGTCATATATCACATTTACGTGGACTCAATCTATAATACGAGATTGTTTTTTTTTATAATATACCTACAAATTTAACACTAAAGCCACGGACAATCATATTTATCATACTCGTTGCGAACGTCAGATGTTAAACTAATACAATAAAATAAAATTTAATCCGCTATAAATTGTTCTATATATTTATATTCTGCAGTCATATTTAATTTGAAAAAAATTAAATAAAATAATTCTCGAATAAAATTTAAGTAGTTAACGTAAAACAGAAAAAATAAACAAACAATTTACCTATCATATAACAAAACACGATTAAGGGAAAGAGATTTTAATTTTAATAACGAAATACACCAAATAATCGTTAATGTTTAATTTTTCATATATCCGAACACTAAAAAGTTGATAACTTAAATTGTGATAACAAAAAATGATAAAATATAATATTGGGTTAAATATAACAAATTATAATACAGACAATAAACATTGTTATATGTGTACATATATTAATATATAGTTAATATATTTATAATAAATCTATTAAAATTTTAAATTGCTCACAAAATTATAAATATATATAAATAACTATTGCATACGTGATAACTCAATAATTGATATTAATAAATATTAATCATGACTTATATACCTAATTATAATTATATGCTTTGCCTATTGTAATGGGTAATAGAAATCGCAGATACCTACAATATCAATTTATTCACTGAAAATTCATATTCTCGTATAGGGACAAATATGTTTATAGCATTAAATTGTCAAAAAAAGGATTAAAAAACAACAAAAACGTAACAGTGATGATAAATAAAAAGTAGATAAAAACACTAAAACTTGATAACATTTAAATTATAATTATATCAAATAATAAAATATGATATCGTTTAATATTTATAACGCCAATAATAAAAAAAATCGATAACATATTTTAATATATATAAACGTAAATAAAAGTTGATAACTTTAAAATGTTTATAACGCTAAACGTTACACATTGTTTTGATTGGAGCACTGGTTAAAATCATCGTATAAAAATAAATATTTATTTAAAAAAATAATACTTTTATAAAATAAAATATGTGCCAAGAGTATTCAAAAAAAGATTAGGTACTTATAAGTAACAACTAATTTTGACCTTAAGTCATCATTATTAGTGTTGCATTTTTTGAATGAATCAATTTTATTTTGAATTTTAAATATATATTATAATTACATATATATTGTATTTTGAAATCTTGTTTAGCATTTAAAATATACAAATTAAACTTTGTCTTATAATACATCTCATCTATCAATGATTTTTTTTTAAAATATAAAAAATTAAAAAAAAAAATGAGCATAACAGCAATTTTTCAAGTAACAAAAGTAATCGCATTATTTATATATTATGATTCTGATAAATTCAAAGTGCATTACAATTAAAATTATTGTTTTTTTTTTTTTTATGGATTTAATGACTTGTCGATTTTTGTCAAGGGTTTCAAAATGCGGAAACAGAGGAGTACCGGAGAGCTGGAGAAAAAGGTCAGCGGGAGTATCCGAAGCACGGCGTCTTGTACGTCATGGATCAGTACCGGATCATCTCAATCTGCAATGGGTGAATCCTACAATACGGACTCAAATGCCAGTTTTATCGTTGAGGTAAATCCAGAAATGTATATATACGTGGGAGAAAGCACGAAAGGCAAGATTCTGAAATAGCCCTGAGTTACCTAACAGAGCTTGAAAATTTACAAAGAGTTAAAATTTCAAACATTTGAATAATAAATAAAGAATAACGAAATAATAATAGAAGAAAAATTTAGTTTATAATACAATTAATGCTATAATAAATAAAAATATGCATAAAATGTGTAAGTATACCGACTATATAAAGTAAATTCAAAATATTAGAGTATAATTGTAGATGTATTTAGAAAGGGCTTAAGTGGGGGATAAGCCCCTAAAAATATTTTAATATAAATGGGCAGGATTGTCGCTAAGCCCTGGGAATATAAGGGCGCAGGGAGCACATGCCTGAGGTGCAGTTATACCAAAAGTGTAATTTTAATGATCTCTAGAGGAAATTTGTGCAAATTACCTTTTTTTTAAACTCATTTTCCATATTCCAAAGAGATTTGAGCCCTACCAAAATGCCTATGAGTATATTATAGTTGGGAATCAAGAGAATTTTTTGAGGAATTATAGTTGATTTTTATATACCTCTACTATTTACACAATATTGTAGGCAGAATGATACTAGAAAATTCCCGGGTGCTAATCAAAGTGTGAATATATGTTTTAAATAGTTAGTGAATAATTCCTTTTGGATTTTTCTTTCGTTACGCAGGATGAACATATGGACGTGAACACAACAGAAACGTACGTAGGCGAATGGAAAAACGATAAGAGGTCTGGATTCGGGATCGCCGAGAGGACAGACGGGTTAAAGTATGAGGGCGAGTGGTTCGCCAACAAAAAGTACGGTTACGGTGTGACCACATTCAAAGACGGTACCAAAGAAGAAGGAAAATACAAAAACAACGTGTTGGTGACGTCACAGAAGAAGAAACACCTATTCCTGATAAGGTCCGCCAAGCTCAAAGAACGGATTGAAGCGGCCGTGAGCGCGGCGCATCGAGCCTCAAAAATAGCGTTGCAAAAAGCGGACATCGCAATTTCTCGGTGAGTCTTTGTGTTATGGTCTAAGTGAATAGAAGTATCATAGAGTGATAACACTTTAATATATTTTAAGTTTCAAAATAAATATCACGTGTATGCACTGCTGTTCGAAATAAGTATCATATACAGACCTAATGAATAATAAAATTGGACACCGATAAGAATTTACACAGGAAACACATATAGATCGGTGATAAATCAGCTGTCATTATAGTCCATTTACACACTTTATAGGTATTAAGTAATATGTGGTAATAATATAATATAATGAATGATATGTGATGATAATTATTCGTTGACAATGATTAAATTTCATTACTCGTCGACAATTTTTTCCAGGGTATTGATGAATAATATATCAGAAAATACACAGCACCATGATTCATACTAAAATTAAACAATTTTATTTTGACAGGGAATACACTAAACTACTCAATTGGTATATGCCGTAGACCTGAGTATATTCTCCAACATGAAATGCTTTTTTAATGTATTTTTCACAATATTACTGTTTATCTAAGAAGTAATAACGACCAATTTACTGTTAATACCCATTTCATGTATACTCACTGGTTTAAGAGATTAGACTAGGTTGATCGAGACATCATAATCCTAGAAAAACCCAAAAATAAAATTAAATATCTAAAATACTATCGATTATATTGTTAAAATTATTGTAGATAAATTAACTTTTAAGTTAATTTTTAATACTGATGAAACATTTTTGATTGAAAGTTGTTTAAACATTAAAAAATATGGTCAGTAAAGGGAGGAAGTATTTCGACCATATTTCGGTGGAATATTGATATCCAACAATTATTGAATTCAATATAAAATCATTTATTTCGGTATAACGATTCTGAACGGAACTTCGTTGTATATAACATAAAATAATACTATTATATGGCTATATTTCAAGTATCTGTCATTTTAATTTTCTAATTTATAATAATTTTCGTTTTTTTTGGTACTTATAAATATTAGATATAATTTATACAGTCAATAACCACGACTTTTCGTGTTTTTTTCCCTTGAATTAGTTAGTTAGGTACCTAGTAATGCGTTATGCTTTTGAAAACCACTTGTGAAATGAAAATAATGATCTGAAGAAAGTATACCAACTAGAACGAATTTCCCATTAAAAATATCTATATTACAAAACCCTTACTTTACTCCTTCTGCTCGAAAGTAAAAAAATAATAGTAATGATAAAAATAAACACATATCTGTAGGACCAATACATTCCCGTAGGTTGCGACTCTAAAATTTCAAATAAAAATGTCAAGTTTCGCATTAATTATAACACAACAGTCTTTATCAATATTGCAATAATATACAGTATACTATTATATTAGAGAGGATACATTGTGAAAATCAGTGGCAACATAGGAAGGGGTGTTGGCAGTGCCGGATCTAGGGGTGGGCCGCCAACCGGGGCACTTGCCCCGGGCGCCATTATGATGGGGCACAAAATGTAAAAATGTTAAAAATATTTAAACTTCTCTGACGAACGAACTTTTTTTTTTTTTTTTTGCTTATTAAAATTTAAAAAGAGGGCTCTCTAAATTCTCTAGATCCGGCACTGGGTGTTGGCGTCTACCAATTTCACTTCTCCGGAATGAACGCAGACGACAACTTGGCAGAGATTTGGAAAAACGTATCGATACATTCAATAATATAATAATTCATATATAAGAAAACAAAAATCATCATTCAATACTATCAGATTATTATTATTACCATTTTCAATGTATTTGAGAACTTTGAGAATCAATAAAACCAATGCGCACTAGAATATATTAATGTATTTTCTTTCGCTGCTGCGAATTATCATAATATGGTTGGTTATATTTTACATTATTCATCGTACGCACTCGAAAACAGTAGACAATATATTATGTAAATAATTAACGGAACGTGTTGAATTTTAAAACTGTCTTTTTCCTAGCAAGTGTCTATATAATAGCTACGAAGCACTCGGATTTAAAATTCGTCTTGTTTACCGAATATTATTATTATTGTATTATTATATCGCAATATATTTGTTCGTAGACAATAATACATTTTTAAGTTCTTAAATTGTTAAATTGTAGTTTTTAAACATATTAATTGTGTTACTATTTTAGATCAATTTAAACACGTTTTTTTTTTTTTTGCATTAGATAGATAATACCTATATCCAAAATTATATGACTACCAAATGACAAAAATATTTTTAGTAACTATAACCATTTTTCGATGAAATATAATCGTCTTTTTTTTTCATATTAATAATGGACCAATGTTCGGAGAATAATATTAATAATATAATATTCATAATATAATTTTAAAACGAGATTTTTAAAAGTTAAAAGTGTAGGCATAGAAGAAAACGAGGATTTTATTTTTAGTGCGGAAATTACTAAGTACCCATTAAACCTTAACAGTGGATAGTTGCTGCTACGATTTTATTACCTACCATTATCTGAAAACGAGAAAATCTATTGATACGGATTTTATATACTTAATCGAACGACAGATACTCAGTGAATGTCTCAGGGGAACACGGTGTGAATATGTGTTGTCATCGTAAAAAGCCAAACGAAAAGTAATAATTGTCATCTTCAAACATAGAATGCATGTATATTTAGATAAAACTCGATGGTTTCACGATGAGGAAGGGCAATTCATTTATTTTATTGTAAACATAAGTTTCCGGTTTATATAAGATGATTTATTTTTCATACGTGAATCTCAAAATGTATGTTTTTTTAGGAGAAAACGAGAAATTCGAGAGAATGTTCTCGAAAACAAAATATGTCTACATCAAACAAGTGTATTAATTACGAACGGGGTCACAATAACTCAATAACCCGAATAAGGTGGTCGGGTATCTTATTTCCGGGATTAACCCTTTAATAATATTATACACGATAACAACTGACAACATGAATGGAACTAATTATGTTTTCTGAACACATTTAGACATGATATTTTATTTTCCGTCGATTCTCAGCCCATTTCTAATTCAATTATCTGTTTCCACAATTTCCGAGTAGGTACCTACAGCAGTTCCTTTCGCCGATCGTCCGACCGAATAACTTCCATTATTCTCTTGTTGATGATCAATTCTCAAACGGAATTAGTATTCACAATCAACGGACTGTGTTCAACAACTGACACGATAATATATATACGTAATTCTGGAATATTGAATGGGTATGAAATCGACCATTTACTTGTATAGTGTAACACCCGAATTTGTTTCATATTTACAGTACATGATAAGAAATTACTTACAGTCATATAGAAATAATAAAAAATTATTCGGGAAAAAATTCGCCATGAACGTGTTCAGATTTTTGGGTGATCGTTTCACACAAATTCAAATATTGCATCGCTATAAATGCCATAATGTTGTTATCGTGTACCTACGTTTTTTTTTTTTTTTGTAAACATAATATGGTATATCAATGTTTGTTGAAGTACAGTTCGATCTAATCGGACAAATGATCGGACTTGGACTAGGTACACGGCCGTAATAGGAAACGGTTGTTCTGAAACCCATTAACATTTTAAAATAAAAGGATGTAATGTCAGAAATTAACAATCACTGTAACAATCAATTAAATATTCGGCAAGGAGGTTCCAATGATTTTAATTTATACAGTACTGCAGATATCATCGGTACAATGAAATGAAAAATGTGACAAGACAGTAAAAGAGGCAAACATTAAACGTGTAAGCGAATTATTCAAAATTACAAAAATATAATATATTTTCTTTCTGTGACCAATAACTGTGATAATCAAATTATGAAATGAAATAAAAATACAGTTTTCACCTCTAAACAAAACTGTTACGTTTCAAAAAAACAACAAGTAATTTCATGAACAGCTTAAGAATTCGCTACACATTTATAATATTATAATATTATTATACAAGGAAAAGTATCTATTGGCGTACGCGCCACCGTATATTCAATAATTTTTCAATAAATATTTATTATTTATTTTAGTTGTTTAACAATAGCCGTTCATCCGATTGTGGAAATATTCCATGTTTACGCGATCATACGAATTTAGCTGTTAACGTGTTTTTATTCGTTATGTCGTTCAATGCATATCAAAGAAGCCGAGAACGTAATCTTTCAGTATTGCACAGAAATAAGACACCATCATCACATTAGTTGCATTTTTATATCACGAAGAATAATTTACACTAGACGTTTCAAAACGTTTACAGTCGAAAAACATTGATTTGTCGTTATTCAATTTGGAATTCTGAATGTTTTTTTTTTTTTTATGAAAATACGTAAACATACTTATACAGTAGTCGGACATTGAATGTGTGAAATAACTGTGCCGTATAAAACGAAGAAGAATAATTGGAAACGGTTTAGTTCTTGTGGAAGAAAATATGTTTGGAATGCGAAGAATGAAAGTCGGTCAATACTATATAGGAAAATGTAGAAACCTCCCGTTGAAAACGATGAACCGGCAGAGGCGTCGTGTCATGACATTAAACTGGGGAAAGCGGATGGCGAGTGGACGAAGGAGAAAAAGGGCGAGAGAAACAAACACAAGAGACGGACATGCACAGCTTACGAGACAAAAAAAAAAAAAATAATATTATAAATTCAAATAAAAAGTATGAAATATGTACTTAGGTGCTTAGGTATCTTTAGGTACTCTGTAATTCAATTATACAAAATATAGTGTGCTCCGTTTGATCCGTTTGCCACCGTGACGTCAACTGCAGTTAGAAACGAGCGTAATAATATATCAACCGGCGGACACGATACGAATTAGATACAGTTATAACCATTATCATTATTATTATTATTATTATTATTATTAACAGAGTTCGGATGTTGATGCAATAGAAAAAATCAAGAAGAATCCGGGAAAAACCGAGAAAATAAATCTTGAAAATGGCGATAAAAGTACTGAAAAAAAGTAGGAAACATATTATGTTGAATACAAATATAATTTTGAAATTCTTTGGGCAGGGCCTGCGATTTTTTTGAATTTTCGTATTATACACGTCATCACTGACTCACGCATGAAATTTAACGTAATTTTACATTAGAAATTTTCGTCGTCATTCATACGCCTTTACGGCTCTAATAATTACCACGGCTCTCCGCGTGTTCATTTTAATTAATAGCTCGCATTTGCTGTGTTTGTCTAACCAACTGAAATTGTAGAAAATTTATTATACAACCTCGTAACTCTCGGTAAATTTATAGACGAGACCATTATCTAAGGCGTACAGTTATCATCATTTCAAACAATAATATATCTATTTAAATTATTGGGACTTAAAAATATAGTTTATATATTTCTTTAAAAGATTGATTATCTATGTCGTAGGTATGTCGTCGTTTTTTCTTCAAATTAATTTTGTAAAGAAATATAACTGTTTTTGAATCCCGATATATATTTTTTATTTGAAATTAAGACGACACCACGCCTTAGATAATGATCTCGTCGTAGAAATTTGATAATATGTAAATTTACTGTGATATTATAAATGACCAAATTATGATAAGAATTTCGAACGTAAATTTCCCATATTTTCAATTGATTAGACCGAGACAGCAAATACGAGTATAGTATATATCCTTTTAAGGATTCGTGTATAATTTTCAAACAATATAAAAATATCGTAGATATGTGTGTACTTGTGTTCCAGTGTAAATTAATATTAGTATGTGCATAAGCCCCTCTATCCATAACCCGTTATTACTCGAAATTACCGGAATTAAACGTACGCGCATGCACACGCATGTAAATTATCGTTGGCGTTTCAAAAGTTTCTAAATTTCACTCAAAAGTGTCCATGTTTTGTCTATCATATAATCTAATTTAGTGTTTGAAAACAAATTTGAATATATTATCAACAAATTAATTTGTAATCGATTTCTTTACTTTTTCGATTTTTACAATCAATATTTCAATATTCATTCGACGAATATTTAGTCATTTTTAATTTTATAAAACAACATTAAAGAATAAATAAGTAGAAAATAAAACATTGGATTATGAAGAGAGTTGTGAATAAATTTAAATCAGTTCCGAAAATGTTCATGTCTATTTATTTATCATTTTTATATTTTATATTTATTATTCAATTAAAAACTGTATGGTCAAAAAATAGATCTCGTCCAACTTTTTTTGTATTTATTACCTAATTATATTATTTAAATGTTAAAGTTATATCGTAGAAATTTGTGTAATAGAACAATTTTTCAACAGTTAATTAATACACAGATAGTGAAACTAAAACTAACCTTAAACTATGTGTTCCTCTCAAATTGGTATATTCCCGTTTTGTTGCATTGCGTTCCATTGTCCCGTTTATTTCCAGTTTTTATTTTTGAAATTTAATTACTATTAATTAATAATGTGAAAATACCTAGTGATATAAAATGATAAAAATAATTTAGTACTGACAGCGATAAAAAAATTTAAAATAAACTTGATACATATATTTTATAATTTGTAGATTAATGCAATTTTAGTATTGAATCATTCCTAAATGTTCTAAGTATATGATACTGGACAGTGAACATAAATATTAAGACGCGTTTACAAGGTTCACTTTGGATGATTCATAATCTAATAAAGAATGAAGAATTTAGAATTAAGGATGATCCATGTCAACATGAAATCATCAAAAGTGATCATCGAAAGTGAACTATGAACAAAGTTGGGTGTTGATCAACTTTTGTTCACTTTTAGTGAATCATCAAAAGTGAACTGTGTAAACACTACTATCAGTGAAAGTCGAAACACTTGATTTTTTCAAGGACGATTGACAATTATTATCACAGAACGCTTATAATTTTTTTAATAAGCGTATTTATTCCAGAGTGGCTTTCATTTTTCAACTCGTGTTCCCACCAACGTCTCTTTTTTTCTATGAACTCCCTACACTCCCTTAAGAACTGATTAGATATTAATAAAATGCCTGCTCTGACAACCGCACTAGAATCCATTTTACTTGATATAAGGTAGATAAAATAAAATATATACTATATAAAATAAATTGATAAAAACATAATAAATAACCTATATAATAATAAATCATTCATGAATGGTTTGATCATACAGAGTGAACCGTGTAAACAGTTTATTTTGATTATAGATGATTCATTATGGATGATTGATCCAAAATGATGATATCGAGTAAACCGTGTGAATACGGCTTTATATCTTGTCGGATCTAACGTTTTATAAATGACCCAATATATATTTTAAAATTAATATAACATATCGTGACCTTAGTATGAATAGTTTCTAATTATAATATTCTTTTTTTTTTCATAATATACTATTTTAATTATAAATTAAAAGTTAATTAAAAATAAAAATTATGTATTATATTATCTAGCTAATAATATTATAAGGTATAACAAGCTAATTAAATAGATTATATTATAAATAGCATTAAAAAAGATAGATTTATTTTTTGTATCTAATATATAGTCTCTAAATGTATTATTGAAGATGTTACACAAAAGTAATAGATTCTATCTAATAAAAATCCAGTATCCAATTAATTTTGTTTGCACTACATAAAACAAAATCATACTAGAATAATTTTAGAAAAATATCAATAGGTATTCGATAAAATTAGTATATTTTAGAATACAGTGCGAAAATATTCCATATTATGCCTATACAATGAAAAAGTTAATTTCATGATTATTATAAATTTGTTAGTATGAAAATATTCTATCTATATTGCGTTAATTATACTTTCGTGAGAATGGAAAAGTTCTATCTCATGTTCATCATAGTTTTGTAAGTATCTAAAATTTGGTATAAATTATATTTCAATTGGAGAAATAAATAGAGTTCTACGAACGTAAAACCTTAAACCCTTTCTTAAATAACTTCGAAAACTCAAGATTGAACTATTTCATACTAAGCCTGCTGTTTACGAATATAATTTGGTTGAATGTAATCAAGTAAGGAATATGATGAAAAATTTTCTATAAATTTAAAGATAGCTATATGAGGAATTTAAAATAATAGACATACATAAAATAACATGTTTTATGAACAAATAAAATAGGTACTTACAATTTTCTTTTATAATAACTAACAATTTTAAAAATAATTAAAACAGATTAATAAATTATAATTTCAAAAATGTTCGGTGAATACTGTATATATTCATTTGTATTGAGTTAAGTTGTTGAGTTGTTAAAAAAAAACCAACAGATGAGAAAGCAAAATTTTCATTTTTTAAATTATTTTAATGTACTTATACAAAATTGTTTATGTCTCTGTGAATATGCCAAAATATAGGCTATTTTATGAGGAGTTAGTGTTACCTATTAATCTTAAACACCTCTTAGGTATTCTCTTTCGTATAAACTGTACCTATTTATATTAATTGTACTCATCAGATTATTTTCTATAAAAAAAATAAACTACTGTAATATATCATTATAATTAATACTATTATGTAATACATATTCCAGAGCAAAAGCAACAAATTGTTATGAACTTATTGTATAATTTTCAGCATTCGACTATGTCGATAAATGAAAAACTCACAGTCATCTAAGATCGTACAAATCATTCCTCGTGGCAAATACCATTGCGATCGATACTGTACTAACATAGTTCGGGTCCAAAACACAACATGCATAAACTCGCTCACATAAGGCCCACTCATATTATCAGAGTACAGACTTCCAACCATTACACATTGTTAATATTTTAATAAAGGAAATTTTAAAGAACATTCAAATATTTTACGATACAAATACGTGTATGTCAATTTCATATAACTCAACCACGTTAGCCGAAATTGACATGAAAACAGTAATCATATTCATACCACAAATTTTAACCGTACTTTACTAGAATTTTCATGACTAGTCAACGAATGTGCAAGTCGTCCACATCACCAAAAAAATGGATTCAATTGTAAATTAGGTCCATTAACGTTATACATGTAAATAATAATTATTATTACGGTTATTATCGTTAGATTTTAATTTTTAATCACTAATGTCTAATATTTGGCGAATTATATGTTTAAAAATTATTAAATAAACGCATAGAATGCAGGTTCATTTAAAATATGAGTAAGCCAACTGCTTAAAAATTTTGAATGTCCATTGTGAGAGTTATGGATTTTAAAATTATAAAGAAAAATGTACTAATATAACTTTTTTGGTATTTTATTTACATGAAGTTGATTAACCAATATTTTATGGTTATTAGAGAAGGAGTAGCCTGATAATGTTATACTTGTAAATTACTAATAAAATATTGTTATTTTTTTTCAATTTTGTTATTTTATAGTTTTCTTGTTGCTATATTTCAGTTATAATCAAATAACTTTATATTAATTGAAATAACTATATGCAAATCTTATGAGCTATAATTTTGGACGTTGTCTATTTCAACGGAGTCATAAATTCTATCCTAAAATTGGTACCTATCTAGGAAGATTCAGATGGAATTTATTCTCACGATATTTTAACGGGTAGGTTTATCTATTACATAATATATTATGATCTCTAGGTAACATAATATAAAAATAATAATTTTTAAACCAATTTTCATGAATATTCCTAAATTTATATATATATATTTCTCCTACACTAAAAACATTTTTCCTCAATTATATATCGGAACAATTCACAATTAAAATACGTTGATCTCTGTCTGTCTCTATTACATATATTATATTATAACAATTTAGACGTAGGTATTTTGTTTCCAATATTACAATCGATCACATAAAATTACCTAAATTAATTTATCAATGTCTGAATGTATTAAAATAATTTAAAAAAGACAGGAGTGCGAGTTAAAAAAATAACTGCATATAATACTGGTAGTAATAAATATTAATATTTTTCTTGGAACTTTTATATATTTTTAGTGTTCTATCTATTTTTAAAAATGAAATGTATATTATTAAAAAGTGAAAAATAAAATTCATTTTTATTATTTTACTTCCAACTTCTTATACCAGCGAAAGACATAAGAAATAATTTAATATAATTTTAATGAAAACCATCCATATAGTTAAACGATAGACAGAAAAGATTGAACTCGTTCATGTATAGACCTATAGATAATAATATTATAATATTATTATTATAATATTGCAATATTATTTTACATGTTCCCAGATTATTAATCTACTCGATATATTATTGATACTAGTAGGCTTCAGTCATCTTATTTTATGTACATTTTATTTTACTGTAATGATACTTTTTAATTACTATTATATTAATTCTTCACAACTAATATTACGTACCAATTTTTGAATAGGTCTCCATAACTACATAATATATCCTTCACTGGTTGTGGAGGGTGGTGTAATGATTCTTGATATACTGCAATAAAAATAAAAAAAAAACACTTCTATATTTTTTCCATGTGATTATTATTTCACATTTAAATGTATGTTAGTCTTTGTAAATTTATCCAAAAATAACTTGATAAACATTTACTCGTTTTTGACTTTAAATATCGACTGTACATTTGGAATTACTTATGAAAATAAAATTCTTATGAACTCCACCAATATATCGTTTATAATAAGTAAAGTATTCTTCAAAAAAAAAATTAAAAATATGTATTTTAAAAATGTATCCGAATAATTGACAAAGCAGTGTGTTGCACTGATGTAATTACTTTATACTTTAACTAGGTACATGTTTTATAATATATCATTTGTTAAAAAATGTGTATGCAATTTATTAATAAAAAATAATAACATGCTGTATGTTTTAGTTTGTGAGTATGGAGGGAGAGTGTGAATTCTCCGACGAGAATGTACGTAGGGTGTAACATAGGTGGATGATACATTTTAACTCTATAAATTCACACTTCTAAAGCGCTTATTATTGTAGCTAATTAATGGATAATACATACAAATTTTTTCGTAATGGATTCCTAGGATTTTCAAAATGGTCGTGTACAGTTTTAGGATTATATAGATAAAATAATTTAAAAATATAATCTTATTTAAACCTAAAATTAAATAATTTAGAAACGACCAATAGTCATCGTCCTTTATTACTTATTTTCATATAAATAAGTACAAAAAATACAATGATTTTTTGTGTCATATAAGGACAATAATACGGACAAGAATAAAATTGCTAGAAAATCAAAATATAAAATATGTATATGAACGTATATGGTACGTAGACACAATTAAAATTTAAGAAGTGAAATAGAATAATAAAACGGTTATGTCAGGCCAAAATGGCATTTAACCAAAAATAAAAATTAAAAAAATATTCTTACTTTAAAACATTAGCTTGCAGATCAAGAAAAATCTATTAAAAACATACTTTTAGGTTTGAAATGTTATGCTATAAATTATAACAAAACATGAATAGGTTAAAAAAAAAACGTTAACGAGTAAAATTTTTCAAAGTGTGATGCTTCTTCAGAAGGGTGCTTATGATAAGTTGAAAATATATATTAAACATACCGTAGACGCTTCCCCACCATCTCGGTGATCATCAATAATTTCACAGAGGTTAGATTGTTAGAAGTTATACACATAGAGGGAGAGCATGATATTAAAAACGTTGGTTAACTTAACCATAAAATGGGTACTTTAAATTTTTTTATTACACAAATATAGATCTTCTTCTTCTCCTTCGCTTTCTCTCCCAACTATTTGGGGTCGGCCACCCTGGTCCTACACTTCCACTTAACTATCTCCCGCATCTTCTTCACTTACTCCAACCTTTCTCATATCACTCGCCATTACATCCCCCCATCTCTTTTTCGGTCTTCCCCTCCCCCTTTTACCAACAACATGCATTTCCCTTACTAATCTTACTGCCTCAGTCTCATCCCTCCTTAATACATGCCCGA
>JAIPRL010000009.1:145103-185272 GCA_025469235.1 Pemphigus obesinymphae
ACTTTGTTTCTTGCACACAACAAATATTCACATTCCTCCTCTTCAAAACTTCTGCTAACTCCCTACTCCTACCTGTTAATGTTCCTACATTCCACGTACCTACTCGCACTTTGAACCTATCCTGCGTACTCAAGTGCGAATCTAACCCAAAACACTTTGGTGCTTTCTCTACACCATTGACATAACGGCCGTTGAGTAGACCCGCACATATAACTGATGGAACGGCTACCGCAGCCGCTGTCAGGCTGGTACTGGTCACTTGGTTCCTTAGGCTATCTCCACACCCAAGTACGCAATTTTGTTTTCCCCGCAAACATCCGAGATGGGAAAACTCGCCTATATTCTTTTTAATACTTCTCATACTTTTTGACAAGTTTTATGCCAGCTGTCGACCTGACGCAACCTCAATTAGTCGACTTCTACGACAGGCATGAGAAAACCGTGGAGGTATTCTTAGCCCCCTCCACAGGGACTATTACACGAATATAGATAATAAAATAAATATTTGAAATAATTTAAACCAAAATATATATAAAAAAAAAAACTTCGACTGTCAATTCTATTGTTTTTTATGTGTTAACTATGTTAACTATGTGGTGCTTTTGAGAACTCAACTCGAGTTAACTATAATCATCTGCGTATCGTTCGAGAAAACTCTACAACCCTCGTTCAAAAATATAATTTTGTTGACTCCGGTTTAACTATTGTTACCAATTTACAAGTTAATAACAAGAATAAGAAAATTAAATTTAATAAAATATATACATTTTTTAAAATTTTAAAATTTTAAAATTTAAATTAATTTTTTGTAGATAGGTAGTTGTTGGAAAACCGCATTAAATGTTATTGGT
Organism: Pemphigus obesinymphae; assembly: GCA_025469235.1. Lineage (NCBI taxonomy): Eukaryota > Metazoa > Arthropoda > Insecta > Hemiptera > Aphididae > Pemphigus > Pemphigus obesinymphae. Next base: position 145,955 of record JAIPRL010000009.1, read on the forward strand.
TCGCTTCGGATATATGTAGAGTGTTACGGTATACTCGGTAGCATCGTTTTAAAATGTAATCCGATAAACATTGTGTGCCTACCTAATAGCCATCATGTTCGTTTCAAAAGTTACTGTTTAGTATATTATATTTTAATTCCATGACATATGCATCCGTTTATGTTCACTGTGTGAATTTTTTTATGAAATGTTGTGTTCGTTAAACGGGATAAATTCTACGGATTAAGAATTTTGTATTTGTTACGTACCTATATATTAAGAGGATGTTACACTCGCATTTGTTGTCTCTGTCTATCTAATAGATAATATAGCAAAATCACACTACGCAAATTGAAATTTTGGTGTTTAGGTTAAATTTAGAGTATAAACACCTATTACAACATTTAAAGCCAGGAATATTTTCGAGTGAACCTCATGGGCATTTTGTAAAATGTCGTCTGACGAAAAAGTTAAAGCTATTTAAAAACATCAAAAACTAAAAATGCCGTTACTTTTTTTTCTAACAATATTTTACAAAAAGCCCACGAGGTTCCATCGAAATTATTCTTCTCGTTAAATTTGATAATAGGTGTTAAAGCTCTAAATCTAACCAAAATGCCATAATTTCAATTTTGCGTTGTATCATTTTGCTATATTGCCAATTAGATGGACGGAGACAGAAAATGCGGGTATAGATAGCATCCTCTTAAGAGAAATAACGGTCTTTTGACAAACATACAATAATTAAATTCAATCCAAAAACCAAAAAAAGGATTATCGATTAAATAATTACAAATACGACTGATGTAGTTTTAATATATATATACAGCAACGTGTTTTTGAGGGGGAAAACGTTGAGAAGGCCCTATTTTAAATTTAATTTTATCATTATTTTAAGAGTACAACAGTTTTATTTTTTGGGGGATGGATTTTTCCTTTATTTCATAAGTATTTCTATTCACCCTTTCACCCCTCCCCTAAAATGTGTTTCAAATCCGTCCCTTTAAATATATAGAACCTATATACATATCTACTTACCTGTAAGTATGTACGTATAGGCGGTATTAATTATTCGCTAGATAACAAGGATCAGGATGGTAGACAATTTTATTATAAAACATAAAATACAATTTACGTTATTTATAAATACATACCTAAAACGTGCAATCTGTGAACACCAAATTTAAAACGTAATAACTTTTACATTTATTCATATTTATGTGTTCCCGGCTTTGTTTACATAAAAAAATAATTAATTTAACTCCGTTTAAAATTCTTTGTACCTACTTTTAATTGCGAAAAATACCGTACCGATCGTTAAAAGAACGATAAAAATAAATACGTAAATATCAGTTAAATTTTAAAGTATTAATTGTATTCAAGTAGTATAATATCGCTTTGAATTAGTAATTTGTTTTAGCGTCTACACAAATGTTGACTTCAATGTAAAATTCGAAAGAAAAATATTAATAATATTAATAACTCCTTTTTCTGTGAGATTGCGAATTTAATAAGTTGGTATTTATACAAGATCTGAGGAATGAAATTGCACACCAACTACGGAAAAATTGTTTGAATTATTGAAGGAATAATCAAGTATTTAAATTTCCACTAAAAAATGTAACGTGAATTATATTTAAATAATTTTATGATGAACAATTTAAATATATATTTGAAATGCGTTCTAAAAGTATCTTATTTTAACAAGAATGATGGTTGACGACCTAAATGTATTTGGAATGTATTTCGATAACGACCGTTCTGCCATGACATAATGGTAATTTATTGTAAACCGAACGGTAAGTATTTCTCTTTAATAACGTTCATTTCTGTAGTGAATTCGTGAAAATACTTGGACGGTAAACGTACGCTTAACAAATAGTACATGGTGATTATGTTAATGATCATTATTGATTACAGATAAAAAAAAAAAATAACGAAAAATGTGATTTTTCGTTAAAATGCAGTTTGCCGGTATTATAATTAAAAGTATTTCATCAACTCGATGTTTATCTAACAATAGAATTGTTTTCATATACTTATAAATTATTGATTTTACTAGCATAGTTCAATAATACTATAAGTACAGAAAATATACCTTAAGTGTGATAAGTATGTCGTACAACATTTATCTGACCATGTAACGATTTTGTTTGTAAACTTCTGGCATCTTTTTTCTACTACTGTAAAGTATACTCGAAAAATAATATTGTTACTTTAAAAACAACTAAAAGTCCATTTTCTCAACAATTTGATTTTGGCGGTTACTGCTTTTGCCGCTAACGGGTCACTATTGATGTTTACAATATTTTTCACTCGTGAAGGCAGTGGGTAGTCTTAAAGTTTTCAACGTAATAATATATGATTATGTGTTGTGGGGGGTTGAAGTGCTGCTCGTGTGCTGAGTAAAATATTGTTTTCTTTCGTAACACAATATTATATTCCATAATCTTTTATAACTCGTAATTTTTTGTTGCGACCCATGTCAAAAATAAAAATATAATATTAAAAGTTTCAAATATATAGGTAATATATTAGTATTATTCTTCTGTAAGGGTTCTCAGTTTATTTTAAAATACAGATTATATACTTCACGCAAATGAAATATTGTTAAAAATACCAAAATATCAATTAAAATTACTCTTTACTGCCTACTGCGTTTGATTGCTAATTCTTCAGTTAATTGATAAAAATAACAATTATATAGAAGTTTCATTATGGGTACATTTATAATTCATTATATTCATTTTATCGTATACATTGCATTTTACATAATTGCATAGCGAATTTTCTATTGCAACATGCTTTATGGCCCACAGCAGGTATTAATGACATATTTTGTGTTTATGTTCCAACAGCATAGGTATATTCATTTTCGATAAGATTATTACTTTAATAACATTTCATTTTATTTGTAGTATGGCCACGGCAAGAGGTAAAGCGGAATTGTCCGACATCGCTGCAGATCATGCCCGCGAAGATTACGAAATTGCGAAACTCACCGCCAAGCAGTTTGCGCCAGATTTTATTCAACCAGGTGTGTTTTAGACGTTCATATAATATATACAACGTTTTTTATGGCGTACGAACATTAATCAAACCTTTAAAACTGTTTATATAAACGTCAGTTTTGATATAGTATAATGTGTAATACGTATTGTATTTAAGATACGGGGTATCGATAGGTATAGTGATATATCCACTATGAGAGAAAAAGTAAAATATATTAGATAATTTTTTTTTTTTTTACATTAAAGATGAGGCCTAAATAGCATTTTAATCATTTCTGTAGCCTGTGCACGCATACAGGAATGCTTATATTCTTACTCATATCATACATTATACGCCAATTTTCATAAAATATTTGCCGTAAGCCAAATGGTGTAATTTTTATTTATATCGTCAATAAATAACAGCAGGTAGGTACTAAAATCACTAATGGCCATCTACGTTTTTCATTATTATTTTTAGATTGTATAGTGTTATCATGTGGAAGAGTTTAGGAATTCATAGCTAGATCAGAGCATGGGTACCTACTGATTATGGGAATCCACATAATTTGTTATATACCTATACCTACTGATAAATACAAATGACACGGGTTTACCCATGACAAAATAAACAGGTATGCTGGCAACTTTGTGATACGCAAGTACCGCCATATTGCTTTTCTCCAAAAGTTTTCTTTTCTCGGTATGCACGATTTAAGTGTTTTCCATATACCTACACTCGTGTACACTTTTTGTGTAATAATGTTTATTATCAACTAGTATTAACAGTGCAATAGATAATGCAAATTCCATTGGAAAGTACGGTGTATTTATTAATTATCTACACGAGTGCAGACAAGTAGATACTGAGATGATAATAAGCGGAGAAAAACGTCCACCATGATTGCGCGAGTTGAACCAAAACATGTAAGTTGCTGTCATACCTGTTTATTTTGTCATGGGCTTACCTATATAATGAATAAAGGCAAAGATGTACTGTTGAGTAGAAAAGTGGGAATATTACTAAATATTTGAAATTTAGGATTCTCGCAGCTAATAATAAATTGGAAATTGGAAATACCCTTGAACTTAATATTTCTATGAAAATTGCTAAATTACTAATATTTATTTAAAATAAGAGTGAGTTTTCGTTTAGCAGTTACATGAAAATACATATAATATGCAATTTCTGTCATAAAATTAATACGAAAATGTTGTAATTTAGTATTTTCACATTGATCAGAAGAACATAAATCCAATTCTTATAGCTCTGGATTATAGATAGCCGGACAGCTGTTAGCCTGGCGGGACGACTTCGGTGTAGCGCTCGTTTAATATCATGTTTACAGCCTGAGAGTAAATTAGAGCTGCCAAGCTTAGCACTGGAATGATCTGACCGGGCACTAGTCTGAAATTACAACACTAAATGGAATGCAGATCCAGATCCAATTTGCGTATTGATTTGTGTTGATTTAGGACTAATTCATAATATTAATTAATTATTAATTCATAATATCTCATTCGGTAATCGTAAATATTTGTTTAAAAGTTAATATTTACTTTAAATGTAATTTTAGGGTTGGAGAAAGCTAGACTTCGGGAGATTTTGAAACAGAGGATGTCGATCGACCAAAAGGCAGCAATGTTGCCACCCATGATGAACATGCAACATACTAGCGGGCTTGCGCCGCTACCGGAGCCAACGGACGCGCCTTCATCGTCGACCACCAACCTCATGTACAGTACCGGTGGCGGTGGTCAGCAGTCATTCGATTCCAAAGACGTAGCGGAGACGACGCCGCAGTTTAAACCACGGTCGCATTACGCGCAACCATATTACCAATCAACCGGCAATAATCACAGTCCGCAGCAACAGCAGCAGCATCATCAGCAGTTACCAACAACGTCGCAAAATTCCATCGGCCAACCGTACGCACGGAACAGTGTGACCCCAGAAAGGAGACAAAACTCATTGACGGACAACCTCCATCACCAGCAGCAACACGGTTACAACCAGAATAACATGTCGACACAACCGCCTCCGCCCCCGAGTCGGATGAACAGTAACAACGACCAGTACCCCGGTGCTGGTAGCATGCAAAACAATCCCTCGTATGGTGGCGGCGGTGGTGGAAATAGACGGTCGTTGGGCCAAAACGGCGGAGCCCGTCAAAGTCTGATTGACAGATCATCAACGGCATCACACCCGGTATACCATCATAATGATGACAGTAGCGGGGGTGGTAGGGGCACTGTCGGAGGTGGTTCACAACGCCGTGACAGCAACAGCAGGCTTCAGCGTGACTACCGTCAGTACGATGGTACCGGTGAAGAAGACGTGGATCCTTCGCTAAGACGCAACACCAAATACGTCAACAGGGAATCACTTTACTCTTTTCAACAGGTAGTCATATTACTGATTATATCGTACCAGATAGTGTATTTTCTATGGAGAGTAAAAGAACCGAAATGGTATTATAAAAAATGTGATCTATTTCCTTTCTTTCAATCGAACACAGTATAAATAACAGTCCAGATCATTTTATAATATCAAATGCTTCACATTGTTAAGAAGAACATTTGGGAATGATAGTATCAAAACCTTTTTAATGATATTGCTAGAATATGATCGATGTTTTTTTGTTTAATTCGTTGTTAATATCATAAATAGAAAAATTATAACATTATTTTTATACTTAGATGTAATATTATAAAACAATATTATTGTAGATTTTTCGGTTTAAACTATACTACAGTAAATGGTAAATCCATTGTCTATTTACAAATCTATATTCTAGGCACTAAATAGCTAGTAGCTGAAGATATAAACACCATAGTTATGTTTTTATGTTGACATAGGTAATTAGGTACGTTGTGATATTAACCTTTTGAGCCGTAGAGACGTAAATTTACGTTTTTCTATAGTTTCTGTCTTTAACGAATAAAACTTAGTTCATATTAACAGTTAATATATATATGTATAAAATAGTTCATATATATATATATATATATATTGCTATCTGTTGGCTATAACAAGGAAAAAAATTGTTTTATACTTATATCGAAAACATCAAATTACGTCTTTACTTTAAGTAAACCAATATTTTTATAAAAACAAATTACTCTCTGAAATAACCTATACAAAAATTATGTACTACTGGAGCTAACGAGTATTATATTCTTATAAAAATATATTTGTATAATACTATGAATTTTATGATGAGGTTCACTGTTTCACTTCATGAATTTTCAAACCAAATAATGTAGGAACACATATTATATTTAAATCTATATACCTATGCATTTCAGACCAATTATTCCTACATTATAGAATATTAAAAAAAATTGTGTATTACTATTATTAATATTACATTACTTTATATTATATTAGATAGGTAGTATAATATTTTATTGAAACGTTATTAATTTCTTATAAATATTTATAATAGTTGTAAATTTTTTTATCCAATATTCTAATATGTGGATTGTGTAAATAGTCTAAAGTTTAGATACGAATGTCTTATTGTGATGATAATAAATCTAGTTCAAAGCTTATAATTTCAAATTTTTAATTTCATAAATCCATTCGGATTTCGAGTTTTAAGTCATAATACGATATCATTATAATATTATTTAATATCTTAAATACTGAAATAACCATATGGGTTTTTTACTACAAAATTTAGTCATTTTTTCACATTTCGCTTCGTATAAATCATAATAATGCCTCCAATTTATTTTGACATATTTATTATTTATTATATTTTATTTACAATGTCATCTCGTTCATGAGTTCAACAAAAATGTTACGTTATCTTACTGTCTTAGTAGCTTACTAAAAATGTTTGTTCTTAACAATATACTTCGGTGCACTCAGACCTTTGATTATACCCATACAATTTAAATATTTAATATTTTACACTCAACATTTTTAAAACTATTTAAATTGTTGTAATATGTTTAACTTCAGTGATCTGAAAATATTTATATAGGATAAAATTGCAATTTATTGTTTTTAAATATTAGGTATACGTTTTAGAATTATAATCACATATAGATAAGAAAATCTAATCATTTTATAAGATTTTTATTAAAGTTGTATTAGTCTTTACTCTTTTTAGTCGTAACACTTATTTTTTGTCTACCAAGTTCTCTCCAATAGTCCTGTTTCATTAATTTTTATCTTCGTGGTTTTGTTTAACAACAACATTTTACCGGCAGTAATTAAATTATTCTCAAGTATACACACGCGTAGTTTGTGTTTATAATAAAAAAAAAATTAGTTAAAGTACAATTCCGAGTGGGAGAAATAATGAGAGAAGAGCTCGCGTACAACAATAATTCAACCCTACTCTGTGCACTTAAACCCACTTGACCTCATCGTTTTCAAATAAATTCAAAATTAATATTATCCTATATAGCTCTATAGTAAATTGAATAGATTGAAGAGTCTGGTTGGGTCACCCGATTATTTTCGAATACCGAAGTACCTATATCAGTTTACCAAATATCTAAATTTTAAAGTCACATACCGAAACAGCTTGAAGGAGGAAGTTGAATATTTCATAGGAATAAATTACTATAAAAAATATATTGTGTCATTTAAAAAAAATGTATTTTGTTTTACTGGATTTAGTCAATGATTATCAAATAATAATACTTATAAAACATATAGAAATATATTCATAAGACCATGCGTTTTGGTTAATTGAATTTGTTAACTTTTTACTAATGTGTTAATAGTTTTCATTAATGTGCCCATAGGCGTAAATAGGGTTCAAAAATGCATAGGTCTTGAACCCAATAGGTTTTAATGTAAAAATTAGGTTAGTAGTTTTTCACCCTAATCTCCACGCAATTCTTGCTATATAAAATTATATATTGATACTAAAATATAACTACATAATTAGTTATCGAATAAAAATATTATTTTTATATTTTTACAATTAAAACAAGATTTTTAATAATTATAATTCTTACTGTTATTCATTTTCTGTATCAATCCATATAACAAGAAATACAGAGCTGTAAAGAATATTTTTAAAAAGTATATGAGTAAGTAAAAAAATTATTATTGAAAAAATTATTTAAAGTAATATTCAAATACATTAAAAAGTATTTAAAATAATTTTCAAATACTTAAAAAAAATATGTATTTATTTTATTTATTCATAATTTTATTAATAATTGACTATATATATTATATATATAATGATAATTATACATAATATTTACTGACATAATTTGTTGAAAATATTTGTCATGTTCTTCTTATTTTATTTTTTCGATCGATGCAATGCTGCTTAATCGTGCTTATAATCACACAATAGTCACATCATGATTTTATATCATAACCTATTAAATAAAACATATAGGTACTTTATCTAATTTTATAACACACACCTATATATATTTTTTTCGTGAACAATTTGCTAGCTGTAACATTTAGATTTTTAATAAAGTAACATAACATTAATATAAAGAATATAAAGTATAAAAGTATTTAAAAAAAAATTAGTATTCAATGCTATAAAACAATATTTGAATACTACTCAAATACAAGAAAAGTAATTGTATAAAGCATTCAATACTCGAAAAAGTATTTGAATACCAATATTCAAATAATTTTACTCGAATACTTTACAATTCTTAGGAAATATATTAAAATAACTTTATAGAACTTAAAATGTAACGCATTAGATAGTTTTAAAATGTAAATACCAATTATTAAGTTGAACATTTTTTTGTACATTTCTTTGTCTTTCTGATAAGGAATATTTAAAGCTAATTAAAAACATAAGAACCATAAACATTGTAACTTCTTCACCAGATAAAAAAGGCTTAAAATATTGCTCTTTTTAAATTTGGTATTAAGTATAAGATTTTAAACTTTAAATTTAATTGAAACACCACAATTTAAATTTTGCATTGCATAATTTCATTATACTGTAAATCAAATAGACAGAAGCCATAAATAAAGTTTTATTTTAATTTGTTCATTATCTTTTTTATTAAAATAATTATTCCTTTTAAATATTGAGTAGGTACACTTAAATGTGCAGATTTCTTTATTTTTACCTCTCTAATGACCTCTTTCTTAGACCCATTCTTGAATCTACTATTTTTCTCAATATGTTAAATATTTTGCATAGATTTTATTGTTATGGCTACAGGGTAGGTGTAGATAAATAATGTAATATGCAATAGCATTATAATTTATGTAATATGGACCCTATACAAATATAATTGTAAATAGTTCTAGTATTTTATTGTTACTTTTACATATTTTGACAAGGTATGATAATTTACTATTTACTAAACATTAAGTTTGATTTTATAAATTAAGATAGACTCATATATTTTTTCCATCTATATAATATTAAATATAATATAATAATGTAAAATATATTGTAAGTCTTACATCTCAGGGAGAGTTAAACCCTCCTAAGCCCCCGCTTATTTACGTCTATGAATGTGCACCTCGTTGTGACTTTGGAAGCCAACTTTATAATATTTTAATATAATGCTCGTCTGCGAATTAAATTTAATTAAATTATTTATATTAACAATCATATTAACACATTTTTTAAATGTCAGTCATAATGACATAATGTTATATAAATAGCAATTAAAATATATTTTAATTTTATATATTATAAATAGTTCATTTACACACAATTTTAGAAAATGTTATTATCTATAAAATGTGGAAATCGTGTCTAGTTAAAAATATTCAAAAAAAAAAAAAAACATTGTAAGATTTTAAAATAGTTAAAATATCCTTAGTCATATTCCGACATATAGAATATAGAATGAAAAATTAAAAAAAAAAAAATTACATATACCAAAACAGCATGAGGCAATTAATAACAATATAGATATTACGCAAATGTAGTGTAGTCCTATGTTTGTCGTATTTTTTTTTTTTTTCATTTTATCGTGGATAATATTATATTTTCAATATCTTTACTGCAAGATAGTCACGCACAAAGACTGAAAACGAACTCCATAATTTTACCGGAACTAAAAAAATTTAGAAAAAATACACATCAATCACATACGCACTCTATTGGTCAATATATTAAATATGAATGATAAATACCATGAGTGTGATTAGTGAAACATTAAATATTAGAGTACCCTAGTGGTTTATGAGCGAGATTTCACCATAGAACATGATGATTTGCACGTTAAAAATTAAATCGATAGATGGCACTTCAATACCATGACGTGTACGATTTGCGAAAATTTTGTGTTCCGTTCTATCACTATCACGTCGTGTTCAGTCCTGTACAATGTTATCTTAGTTCGGGACTTACAATTAGTTTGGTCGGTAATACGTCTTTTCATTTATTTTTTAATAATCAGTTTGATCAATTACACGGATAAAACGGTATTATTTAAATCGTAGTTATTATTTTCTCAAAACGTGTACGTACAAATTTTTGTTTTTTATGTACTTATATATACGTGATCGTACGTCACGTTTTTTGCGGGATTGTCCCATTTTTGAAGATTGCGTTCCATTATCCCGACAAACTATTAACGTTACACTTTTTGTCCCGATTTTGGCTAAATATTTAAAAAAAAATTCGACAGAAAATTGACGAATCACTTTTTTATTTTGTTTATTTACCATTTTCTAACCGATTTATGAAAATGTTAGTAGATATTATTTTAATATTCACTTTTTTTTTATTGTTGTCCCGTTTTTAAATTTTAAAAATCTGGTCACCCTTGTATACCTGTTAGGTACCTGTTTATACGAGAATTTTATTTTTTTAATATTATAGGTACAGTAGCAAATCTACAAAGGGTGAAAATGGTAACAAAAATTGCTTTCCTACTCACTTCCTGATATTGGAGATTTTTATTGTTATTTGAGGAGTAACGATTTATTATAAGAGGCGCTTGGCCCACATTTGCTTCAAATGGGGTTTAAAAATGTTGGGGGAAGGGATAAGACACATTATACCTCCTTACTTACTCACCTTAGTACATACTTATAATACATATATACTATATAGTCAAATTACTGATTATCCATATATCATATGTGGTATAGTTAGTTACGTTATTTGTCTTTTTTTTTTGTGTGTGTGTTTCCATTACACAAAATAAATAAAATAATTTATTTAATAGATATTAAATATACATATATAAATTATTAGGGTGGCTCAAAAAATAAAAATCAATTATTTTTCTACTCTGGCCCCCAAATAATATTTTATTTAGCCAAAACGAAGTGTACCAAAATTTGATGTAATTTGTTAGTTTTAGAGGTAGTTCAAAGTAATTTAGTTTTTATTTAATGGCTTACCAATTAATTTTCGTATTTATATATCTCAATATAAAAGTATTTGATTTTAGTTTTTCATAACTATTCTAAGAAAACCATATTCTATTTTCCTTTTATTCAATTTAATTTTATATCCATTTTAAAATGTTATAAGAAAATTTCTAGGTTAATCATTTTTTTAACATTAATTTATTATAAAACATTATGCAATTAAAATGCAATACAAAAATCGTAAAGTTTTTATTTAAATCATAATGTTATTATATATATATATATTAAATAAAGAGGAAGAAAAGAAGAGTCAATATCAATATACCTGTAAATAAGGTTTTTAATAATAAAAAAATATATTAATGTTATGTTTAGTATAATATATATTGTTTAAATACATACAATTTACAAAAATACTTTTATTACAATTAGGACAATTTATAAATATTTTAAAAGTAATTTGAAAAGAGCCCGTTATCCGTATCATTATTTATTGTTGTATTATCACGAAATTTGTTTAAAAATAAGTTTATAAAAAACAAACCAAAAGGCTTTTTAAAATAGTTTTAGATATAAAATATTTAAAAGACATTATTTTGGATACGATCTGTAAGTTTTTTATTGATTTCCTTTTCTATAGCACAATGTCAAATGTACCAAAATCCTATTTTTAGTTCTTTAATCACTGTAACTGTTTTGTTAATTATTATTTTGTAAAACCCCAATGAGATCGTCTCCAGAATATTGTTTTTTTTTTATATATACTTAAATATAAGTGTTTGAACACTAAAATCCCTTGAAGAGGTAATTTAGTTTGTTTTTTGTAGACATGTTAATACATACATATTAAGATCTAAATGTCCATAAAACAATACTTTAAATTAATTAATATATCATATAAAAAATAAATAACTAATCAACTGAATGAACAATAGTCAAGGGAAAGTAAGGTTTCGTGTTCTATTCTCTCATAATTCACATAATTACTATTTTAGGTTCCAGTATATTAATCGGTTTTAAAGACTGTTCTTCAATGTTTAGTATAATAATTTTATATAGAAATACACTATCCTGTCCGAGTATCAATTTCCATTTATTAGTATTATGACGGTTTTTTTTTAGATTTTGTTTTCCTGCAAATCAAACATTTAAAACGCATACCTACATTTACCAAAAATAAATGGAATAATTAAGCATTTTAAAAATAAGCAAATATAAATAATTTTAATTTTTGTTGAATTAAGTATCATAATGTTATTAGATTAATGTTATAATTCTGTTATTAGACTTTTTATTATCACCGTTCAATCGTATAATACTCATTTTAGCGAACTGTGATTGTGCTATAATTTACCCGCAGCGACCACTAGAGTTCGCTGTGAGTATACAATTTATTGTAAAACATCAATCGTATTTTATGAAATATGAACCATGACTCAAAACTTTTTATTTTTTATTTCTGTGACTCAATAAAGATTTACCTTAAAATTTGAAATCAGTAATAATTGGCTTATGAATTTCCATTTAAAGAAAATCTTGGCTAGAAAATAATTTATTTTAAACATTTATAAATAAAGAAATGTAATTTAAAATATTTAGACAATAATTGGTATAAAATTTATTGTACTCGCCTAATTTTCTCTGTATTTTTTTTTAATTTTAATTTTTTTCTAAACTAAAGATGCTTAGGTAGGTATATCACTAAATTTCTTTATACATTTTCAGTTATTTTTAAATTATAATTTTTTCTTAAATATAAATCTATATTTTTTACTTGATATTCCAATGAAAAATAATTTTATTAAAGTATTGATATAATTATTTATTTATATTATTTATATCTGTTAATTATTTATTAAAATTTAATATTTAGATGAGTAAAAGAGTGCAGGGTACTATAAAAAGTATTCCCCGTCCCTACACAAACCTTTATCTAAAATCTAAATGCTTATAAATAAATATTCGATATTTATGCATCAACATTTCTCAAAAATATTCTACGTCCCAAATTGAAGTCACAAATATAGGTCACCAATTAAGAAAATTACAAAACCTAAAAATAACACAAATAAAGTGTAATGAAAAATTCTAATTTTTTAAAAAAAAATGTAGTGAAATCTTAAGTTTAGCAAAGAAAACAAACATTTAGGAAATTGGAATATCCACAGAGAAATTATGTGAATATATTGAACAACCCAGTAACAAATAACAAATACGAGTATATATAAACCACAAAGAAAAAAAATGAATGTACGTCCAGTATGACGTGAACAGGAATGTATTTTAAGTATAGGTGTCTTTTAATTTAAAACAGTTACAGTGCTCGAAATGGAAAATTTTACGAACCGGAACGATATAAATATATCATAAGCCCTTTTATTTTTGTAATATAAAGCACATTTTTTCATCATACACCAACTAACAACTAAATACTAATTAAATTATTTCAATTTATTTTTATAGTAAATTTTTGAAAGTCATACCAAGATTTATAACGATTTAAACACTATTTTCTATTCAAATTTAATCAAAACAACAGTGATAACAAATGGAAGAAAATATTTTTCAAGGTGGATTTATAATCCACTTTGATATTTTTGATTCCTACTTAATAATTATTGTTCCTGATATCAATCATGAAGGTACAGTGACAATATAAATACATAATAATTAGAATATTTCGATATTTCCATTATTTTTTCTAAAAACGAACCGCCATATAGGTACCTAATTTATTAGAATATAAAATAAAGTCCAATTTAACTTGTTCTTAAAAGAGTGTTTTTAAGTATTCCGAAACATCTCCTTTTTCTTTCCATTTTTATGTTGAAAACCCTCGAATTATGTTATAATTTTCTTTATTTTAATGAAAATGACGACACAAGTGATATATTTTATCATCACCAAATTATATGTTTTCTATCTTATTAATATAGTAGGCACATGCTATTTTTATGGATTTAGTACATTATGTTTCCTTGTTGATACTTTGCATTTATAGTTTACCAAGAGCTTCGATGTCCTAGCGGCGCACATCACTACCTATGTAGGTACATATTATAAATAATAGAAAGAACAAACTTTTCTTAATTTTTTAATTTTAATAACTCAGTATATATTTACAGTGATAACTGATAATCAGATTAGGATTCCAAAGTTTATGAGATTTTGATTTTAAAATATCTAAGGAGTTAATTTTAATTTAGTATTTTATAAAATTTTGTGTTATTTTTTCTAACTTTAAAGGAATAAGTAGTGCATCATTTTTAAGAAGTATAAGATATATTAATTTTGAAATATGGGCGAGTCTGTCTTATGATTAAGCTATTATTAATTTGTTAATCACACGGGTTACCTCTATGTAGCCCGCATGTCTGAATGATTAAACGCACAAGTAAAAGTCAAATAAAGTTTTAAAATATTAATAAAGATTAAATAAAATAAACTATTTTAATTATTTAAAAAAAAAAAAAAAAAAAAAAACGATTTAAACCGAAGTGCTTGAGAAAATTATGGGTACCTATACATAAAATCTCCATAATTTAATAATTTTAAAAATATATTAAGATTCTATAGGTATTAATAGAATAATATGTTGGGAATAATATTTTTATATTTTATTTTATTTTAATCCGATAAAAGTTTAAAACGTGAGTAAATGTCAAAAAAATGTATGTCATGTAGAATATTGGTAGTGGATATACAATTATATAAGATATCAATCGTAAATCAGTGCATTCTATAAAACGGTTTTGAGTGGAAACTCAGTGTAATATGCCTAAATCATTAACTTTTATGGAATCTTTAGTTGTTATATTACCATACATACATTTTTTTGTTCCAAATTTAGCATTCCCTTACACTATTACAGAAAAAAAAAAAAACAAACAAAAAATGTTCTCAGGATTTTAGAAAGATCCATCCAAATCCACTAAGAATTTCAATGCCAAAATCCTACTAAAATTCTTGTACCTTGTTTCCAGGAAATAAAATTAACATACAACATAATTAACAGATTTTGATAGATTTTGAACTGTACTCAAAATTAAAATAACTCAACTTTTTAGCTTGTTAATGCCCTCCAGCTTTGATGTAAATGCATTTTATTTGAATAATACGGGTATTTTATATGTATACCTACTAATTTTTTTTGTTTATGTCAAGTCAGTAGATTTTTGACGGAAACGGGTACATATATTGCGCTTATCACCATGCATAAGGGTTCGTTTGATTTAGATTGATCGAGTGGGCGTGCAAACTGATGAGAGGACATGTGTCGGTCTAGGAACCTAACTGTAATACTAAGATGAATTCGTAATTTAACTCTATCAGTCGTGTTATTTGCCGAAATTCCAAGTCAACTTTTGACATTAGTTCGACTAGTTGCCAAAGTGGGCAGAAACAATGATCACAATGTGATACTATATTTCGATGAAACTGTGCTAATGCGCATTATGCAGTCGAAAATTCTGTGAAAACATCCATCAAAGCGCACATAATTTTAGCTGAAATCTATGACAATGTTCAATTGTTTAGTTCAATAGTGGATGGCAAAGAGCTATATTCAGAGATAATTTTGTTATTATTCCCCGGGAAATATCATTAAAATTTTTTTCAAAATTAATTAAATTTTGACTCAATATTCAACAGAGATTATGTACTTAGGATATAATATAGCATTTTGATGTACTTATACCGAACAGTGATGTGATCAGGATTAAAATAATTCAATGTAGGTACATAATAGGTATATATAGGTTAAATCCATAGGAATTCTTGATGACAATTGGTGCCACATTCTATAAGATGAAACATTTATACCTTTTTTATCCAATTTACTCTAAGAACCAATATATTGAAATAAAAATTTAAAAAAATATATTTTCAAAAATTAAATTATTAAAAAATTTTTAAGTACAAGTTATTTTCAGACGTATAAAATTAGTAAATTCAGACATTGGCCAGTACTTCCTATAACCGTTATTCAGCTTATTGTTTAAAACTATAAAAAACCAAATAATGTACTGGTGTATGGCATATTTAATTGCATTATTGTATATCTTATTTAAGTGAAAATATGAATAAATGTGTAACCAAGAGCAGATATAGAGGTGGAAAATAAGGAAAATTTCCCTCTATTTACAAAAAATTGGAAAATACTATCTAAAAAATTGGTGTATGATAATTTTTTTTTACTTTTTTGAATTTAACACATAAATTGCCCCTCCCGTTCAGAACCTATTTTGACTATAATAATTATTCATAATTAAACATTAGTTTTTTCCATAAATGGAAATAGGTACATTTCGAAACTTCAAAAATTGTATAACTATATCCACAATCAAATGAAAATTGATTTAATAAATAACGGAATAAATTATAATTTAGAAAAAAAATAACCGTGGTGTAGATATTTAATACGCTCGAGTACAAATAATATAGGTAATGGTACATTTGAAACATTGAAGTGGTTATATATTACGTGTAAAACTTTTAACCTGGATTTGAGGTGGCGTAATAGTGAAAATTTGCATTTCTAGTTATGAAGTCTTCAATTCGATTATCGGTTCCGAAGTTAGTAATTTATTGTGGATTTGCAATTTCCCGCCGCGAGGAGACAATCTCACGCCAAACGACGATCCTCCAAGATCGCCCTCTCAGTAGTTGGATTGTATTCTTTAAATTTTTCTAATTTAATTGAAACACAATGTTTTGAAAACATTATAAGATAATTCTTTAGTGAATGCGAACGTCTTGGCAAATATACCTAAAATATATTAATGCTGTGCGAGTGTATTATGAATATAGACCTAGTCAAATTATACCTATCCGAGAAAATTGAATCATATATTAGATATGCTTATTAGCGTTTAAAAACCATCATGATTTAACAAGCGTAATACGAGAATGACAGATGATTAATGATGAAACAAACGGTTATCGTTTTCGTTAATTATACGCGTAAATAAATTAAAATTTACCTTGAAATTTTGTTTAACCCGAATACAACAACGTATATCCATGATTAAACGAGAGCGTATATAATTATAGTATATTTGTTAGCCGTGTCTCGGAGGGTCCATAATGTACAATATACTGTGTATAACAAGACTGTTTATCAAAATGCCAACTTTCGTTCCATTCAATATTTTCAAGATTCAATATTTTTCATTATTCTTAATATCTATTATACTCCAGCAATACGATTATAATATTTTTAATTTATGACATGGAAATATAAGTATTACGCCTATATAACAAAGTGAGATGAATAAGTACTGAATTATCAACAAAATAACAAAATAGGCCATAAAACTAACGATTGCCAAAGTTTTAAGGGATAAATGTTCGAAAAACCAGGGTTTCCCAATGTATCCGTTAAAACGGGGATACTCTGAAGAGATTAAAATTGTAAAATTGACAAATTACTGGGAAATAAAAATCCTTAATTTTTGTAAAGTTAAAAGTATATCGCGTTTTTCAATGTGAAACCATTATTATTTATTATTTTTTTTTAATTCAACCGATTGTTGTTGATTGTTAAGTCGATTAAATTATAGTAGATTAGGGTTTTTACATGACATAATCTCGTATAATCCATAAACTGATAGACCTATAAAAGCATTTTGAGTTTATGGTTTTGAATAACATTAAAATATATAAATAATAAATGTTTAAATTATTGCTATTATCACAAACTTTAAACATGTTTTAAAAATAAATAATCAAATCTCAGTAAAAGTTGTAAATACAAAATTTTATCTTAAAAATAAAAATATAAGTATATACTATCTTCATTATAATGAATAAAAAATTTGATTTAAAATTTTTATTAATTTTTTTAAGTTCCATAGTGTAGAATTTAATATTAAAACCATACATTAATATTATGGACATATAACAAGACTTAAAAATATTAAACACGACAAAATATGTTGTTTCATTTGTCATAAATATACAGGCTGTTATACTCTATACACTGTAGTTTATTAGTTTATATTGAAAAACGAAAAGCAATACATTTTCTTTTATTTGTTTTTAATTCTGAAAATTTTCTTTAATATTTATGAAATATTACGAAGAATCGGATATTACTTATAATGGTAGGAACACGGTTCTTACTTACTAATACATTTTATCGATTTCCTTAATTTTCAGTTGCTGAAAGCCTTTCGTATATATCTTCTTATCCGGTTTTCATTTGTATTTCAAATGTAATATATACTGAAGTTTTAACGGAAATTTACATTTATTTATTGGTACAATTGTAAAATATGAAAACACGAAATTTTATGCGTTTACTGACATTTAAGATTTTCTTATTTTACTACTTGTATTAACTACTTTAAAAAACATTCGATTATATTATAATTTATTAAAATATATATTACCTATATATAATATAAATATTATAAATCGAGAAAATAGTATAAACAAAAATAATCCCCTTTTCCATTTTTGGAGTTTGTGACTTGAATATTATATTATTATGGGTTGATTTCGTGTAATATTATACATAATATTTATAAATTATTATATTTATAATGCGAATTGTATCTTAATAGTTTACGTAAACGTATTTTTTCTGTAAGTATAGAAATAATTATATTATTTATGGTTTTCGAGTTTTGATTATTTTCACGGTGATTATTTTCTTAATTGTTTGAAACATGGAATATAATATATTGTGTAATCTCAGTTTATGGTTATTCTTATCAAAGTCTAACTTATCCGATCATTTCTAATGTGTATATTTGTATAGGTACGTGCATTTTCCATTAGGTTCAAAAGTTGCGAACAACATTAATGCCAAAATAAACCTACGTCATGTCTTAAACGAGTTCATTTTGAAAACTATTATCGTTATAATATTATAGACTAGGTACTTTTGATTTTCAAACGACATTATCTAATATAAATAAAAACTATTCTATCTATATAGGTACACTGTAATAATCATAGTAATAATAGTTTGGGATCAAATTTTGAACTTAGCTACATTTCTAATCAGAGATTTAGCTTGTACATTATGCATAATGAGGTTAATTTGAAACTTGTATAGAATTAAAAATAAACGTAAAACAATTTTCCTTATATCATGAAGTTAAAATTCGATGTTTACAACTAATGTTACAATTTTTGTAAATGTTACACGTTTTTTAAAGTAAAATTATTCTGATATTATTGATATATATAGCTTATATGATTCTAAAAATTTTTGGAAGTTTTAGATTTGAATTAATATTTATAAAAAAATTTCACCCGAGTCTGTCTATTTTAGTATATTATAGCATAATAGGGAGATAAAAATGTCAAATGTTAAATTAAACCTCCTTCTGTAGACTACATAGATTAGTATTTACAGTTTTTGTCTATTTATCTCCGTCATCTTCTTTGTATATATGTATAGAATCATCAGTCTTTCATTATTTTCTATATATTTATTATATATCTCAAATTTGGTTTCCTTGTATTCTCTTTGATGTTCCCTTGTATAATTAGTTTTATCAATCCATTATGTAGTTATGGATGCATAATCCAATTATAGTGCATATCCATTCATTTATTCTTTAAACTAAAATTGTCCTAATATCTTTCTTCTGATATCCACTACAGTATCTCATCGTTAATACATTTTTTGGTCTAATTCATCTATATAGAACCTTATAAAAGAAAAGTATGACCTTTCTTTGATTATTATTTTTATTTGGGTATATGATAACAGACAAAGTTCTTTAATCAGATACTAGTTAAAGGAAAAATTTCAGATGCGTGGAGAGGAAGAGTTATGTGGTACCAATGTGAAGGAGATGTACAGGAATAGAGAAATTATAGAGGGATAAAACTTGTAAGCCACGGTATGAAGATTTGGGAAAAGATAATAGATTATATAATAGATAATATTATTATTAGATAATCAAACAAGGTTTATGTCTGGAAGTTTTTGCCTGCCAGTGTTTGTATAAGATAAATTTTAAAGAAGTATAGAGAAAGAAAATGAAAATTGTGTATGGTATTTATTGATTTAGAGAAAGCTTGTGATAGGGTTCCTAGGGAGATCTTGAAGTGAACATTAATGAATAAATGATTATCAAAGGTGTACCTAAATGTAATAAGGAATTGTACATGAGAGCAAGTACAAAAATGAGGAGTTTGTGTGGAGAAATTGAGGATTTAGGGTCAGAGTGGGAGTGTACGAAGGTTCGGCTTTGAGTCATTACTTATTTTCCCCGATAATCGATGAAATAAAAAAGGACAATATACAGGATGAGGTACCATGATGCGTATTTTTTTGTAGACGATATAGTACTGATAGGAAACAGTGCTGAGGAAATGAATGATACACTTTAAGAGTGAACAGAAGCTCTGGAAAGTAAAAGATTAAAGATTAGGGAGAGACTAGAAATAAAGTTGAGTGGGAAAGTAGTGGGAGAGATTGTGAGGTTCATATAATTAGGTTCCGTTGTACGGAAAGATGGGGGTTTTTAAGAGGATATGAAACACGGGATTAAGTGTGGGTGAATGAAGTAGAGAGAAGCGTCAGTTGTTTTGTGAGTGACAAAAGAATCTCTATTAGGTTAAAAGGTAAATTGTATAAGGCAGTGGCGAGACTTGCAATGATGTATGTCACAGAATGCTGGACAATAGATAGGAAGATAAAACAGAGAACAAGTGTAGCATAGATGAGAATGTAAAGGTGGATGATTGGAGGAACAAGAGGAGAAAAAATAAGTAATTAGTATATAAGAGGTAGCATATAGGAGTAGCTTTAACAGTTGATCAAATAATGGAAAATAGATTGAGATGATTTGGACATTTATATTACGGATGGCAGAGACAGAGGCAGTACGATTAGTAAAGATAATTTATGTTCACGGAAAGAGGGGAGATGAAAATGTGCGTGTCTCCCAAGTAATAGTGTTTACATCGACTAAGTCAAAGTTTGGGTAAATTTTGTTCGCACAGTGATTAACGTTGCGTCGCGTCGAGACACGTAGAAATATGTGTTTTTTCGGGCATCATCCTGTAATCATAATATTATGATACGACACACTACTCGTCTAGTGGCTCATCGACTCGTTTTGTCACGCACTCGCCGATTGTTATAACGGTATAAACTGTTTTACTGACGGACGAATTGTCTGGTTTGCCGGCAGGCCATGAGCGACCATTTCGATCATTACAAGAGGCCGCCGAGCAGAGACAACAGCGTGGACCGGTACAGTCGGGCTGCGAGCCGGCTGAGCGGTGGGTCGAGGCAGTCTTCGGTGGAAAAGCAACAGCAGCAGCAGCAGCAGCAGCAGCAGCAGCAGCAGCAGCAGCAGCAACAGCAGCAGCAACAGCCACCGCAGCAGCCGAGGAGAGCGGACGACACGCCGTCGTCGGACGGCACGTTCGGCAGACAGTCGAACTTCTCGTCGAGTTCGCAGTCGCGCCAACCGCCGCCGTTCGAGGAGATCATACTCCGGCAGCGAAACCTCGGCCAGGAGATCGTCCCGTCGCCCGTCGGTCAGCCCAAGCGCACCGAATCGCTGTACGTGAACCCGAACGCGGCCCGCAAGGAGATGAAACCGAAGGTTAGTACGACCGGCCGGAGCAGCAGTGCCGACGGTTATTACGGTTGTTACGGCGGAAGTGGCGGAAGTGGCGGCGGCGGTGTCGGCGGCGCAGCCAGAAAGCCCCGGTTGCTACCGCCACCGCCTCCGATACCGCCGCGACGGCTATGACCTCGGCCTTTGTCGTGCAGCCGTCTTTCCAAATTTGCTTTGCGTGAAGTTTGCGTGTGAATGTACTAGTATAGTAGTGTAGTGATCGTTATTATTATTATTATTATTTTTTTTTTTTGGTGCTTTTTACGTTTTATATTTAAACGTCTTCTTAAACGCATACCATAACAGTACGTTATACTGTCCACTACTGCCTGCGTTTATGAATGTTCGTGTACGTCATGGGCGCACATTGACGGTGAAATACACTTTATAATACGGAGTGCTCAAAATTGAAACTACGTAAGTCGCACAAACTCGGTGACCCGTAACAACGTGTAACGTGTTTTATAACATCACCTGACCCCCTCCTTCTAAATAACGTTACGCTATTTGTTTTCAATATCGTAACAAACGAAATAAAATATTGTTCGATCGAAATTTTCGCCTTATCAAAATATTTGGACGGTAAAGTAACACTCAATGTTTAGGGTTAAATACGTGGTTTGCGAGCCATTCAAGTGTTCCGAACAATTAATTGGTATATCGTGTAATCAATATTATTTCGACTTCATTAATGAGCACACAAATCAAATAAAATACAATTAATATATATTTCAAAATACTAATCTGAAATACATTGTGGTTAAATTAAAACTTAGCGATACTAGAAAAACTGGGAGTTTATACTTTAAAACTGGACGCTAAGAGACGGAGTAAGTAAATTACGTTCACCAAAAAAAGGTCAGAGTCATATACTACGTAAATGGCAACCCGGGTTTTTTCAAAAATATGTAAATTGCGTCCCGGGTATTTATAAAACGTACATAAACTACGTTCCAGAATATTTTGTTTATTTCCAGATGGCTAAACAATTTAAAGATAAGTAATGATCTACGATGTAGATAATACGTTCACTAATATAATATTACTATTTTTTAATCATATTATAAACAACATAAATAGCAAACTCAATATTTTCAACCATAATAATATTAATACAATTATATTGTCAGTCCTAAGTCTGAAAAATGGGAAGGAAAATATAGATTTTACAAAAATATCTCTAGACGTATACCTAATTTACGTATAAATAAAAATATTTAGACCGCAATTTACATAAAAAATTTAAAACGAGATGCAATTTACAGTGACCCCTAAGAAATTGCCTAAGAAAATGTAGAAGTCCTACATAATATGTGCGCCTATTATTATAGTAGTATAGTATATTTTCCATGCAACAATAAATCCCGCGTGTACCTGCATACGTAGATACCTATGTAATAGAATATTGAAATGCACGTCAATATCTTTTGGAATAAAATAATAATTGTATTATTCTCGACAAAAGTTTACCCTTTATAAAATACGACGTCTTAACATGTTGACATTTTCGTCATTACCAACGAACACTTTTGATGTACCTACCAAATAATTAAAAGACACTTTATGTGTCAGTTGGGAAACTCATTTTCAATATCAAAACAATAAATTATTATTATTAATAGGATTTATAATATAATATTATATTCATATATTAGTTTATAAAAAATATATATAGTTTTGCATATTAAGACAATTTAAATAAACTTCTGCCAAAAAAAAAAGAAATAGTTAATTGAAATCAAATAAAAACTAAAGTGGATGTTGATGTTTTAAAAAAATAGAGCGTTTTGAAGTAAACATATAGATATAAATATTATTATAATAATATTTTAAAAAATAACATTATAAAATAAATATACAGAAATAAATGAAAAAAATATTATTATGTTATTCAAAAACAACCAAAATTAACTATAATAAATATCTTTGCAATCACATTATAATTCTATCAAAATCTAAGACACAAAATTATTATTAGAAATTGCATTATTATAACTTAATTTTAATCTATAATTTTTAACATCTTGCTATCATATATAAATAAATGTACTTATATACATTTTTATTTTACACAGATATTTTTGTTATCTTATAATTTTAAACCATATGTTCAGTGTTGTTAACTACCAATGTACATTTAATAACCGTATTGGATACCATTTCCATTGAAGAACTTGATTGTATCTATATGAAAAATTCATTATTCTTTAATTTTGTAGCTACATTCTTCAATCTGTAGGTATAAAATCTACTTAAGCTATGTTATATTTATTTATTATTATTGATTATGAGAAAATTATTTTTTTTTTCCGGACGATAGTAGGTATATTGTACAGAAGTTATTTAATTATCAAAATTTAATTAATTAGAAATTTGAACTTCCAATAGAATTTGGCTCGGGACTATTTCAATAACAATTATAATAATTAGTAACGTACATATTTTTAAATAGTAATTTGAAATAATATCATTATATCATCGACAAACCTTTAATCACACAATTATCACATTGTTGAATAACATTTTTTTTTTTGTTTTCGTAATATAATAATCCATTTATCTGATATTTCAGAAAATCAAAATTAATTTATTAAAACCCTCATACAAGTTATTTTTGGTTTATGTTTAAAGACTTGTTTAACTTTTGAATATAACGATAAAATTGGTGTCAGACAAAATAAATTCAAGTACAACAATACAGTTATTGATATTCTTGGGGCTGGGATCCATGCGATCAGATGTAACCGAACATTATTCGAGCTCGATACAGTAATAAAAATAAATAAAAGATGTTATATACATTTAAAAAATTTTAACCAATAGATTGACATCCGATATACCTATAATAAATGGCAACCGTGGGCTTAAATTAATAATAATATCATCTGATTTGTCTGATATATTACAGTTAGTATTTATTTAGGGATCAATATCACGGGAAAAAAATAATTAGGAATAGAACATGATCTTATTTTTTAAAAATTAAAACGTCATGAGTGTTCCACTGGTTACTTGACACGGAATAGGAACAGTTGTAATTTCTTATACACATGTACTCGAAGACGTGTTCTATTTACGTTATGCCCTTTGTTTCCTGATTTCGAACCTTAAAGTGGAAATCGATATGATGAAATATTTTTTGCTCCTTTGCCTTAATGAAATATACAAAACGAACCTTGGCGAAATAATCATACCCTACGTCTCCACGAGTGCGCCTAGATGATAGTTTAAAAGATCAACTGATTTTAAAATATAATGGGTTAGATATTAATATTAATTTTTGATGATTTGCATAAAGTATAATCTATATCCACTTAGTCTAAGTATGGCTTGGATTATATGGTTTTATCGGACGCGTTTTTATGCGATTTGGCGCCAAAACAGCACACTGAAAAAATTATTTTCTAAACGAAAGAAACAATAACGATCTGAATGTATTTAGTTGTATTTTTCATGAAATGAATGGCCAAAACTTTTATTCGATAGTTACACATTATAAAATGACATAGCAAATACTTATTATTTTCTTACTTATTTTTAGATTTTCTTAATAGTATTCGATAAAACATAATGTCAAAAAGATAATAAGCAACCGGGGTTTTCATTATATAACACTAAGTTTTACGAGTTTTACTCTGAATCGTTAAACGCAATGATTTTTCTATTGCTTTTAAGTTTAAATTAACTTCTTAGTTATGGAGCAAATCCGAAATGTACTTCTGCACTTTATATCAGCTATCCAATAAGTGGTCAATACCAGACTTGGGTAAATTACTTTTTAAAGTATTTCAAATACATATTCCTAATACTTGAAAAAACGTATTCAGATTATGTATTCGAATAGTCTCTGATTGTGGTATTCCCAAAGATTTTGGAATACTTCAAAAAAATATTCCAAATATTTTTAGAATAATTTTTCTTCTTTATACCTATATGTAGGTACTAAATTTTAATCATGAAAATATTAAGTAAGTAATCATTTTATTATTTTTTAATTGATCTTAAATAGTAAACAATGTGTTTGAGGGGTGTTAATTATTTTAGATTCTGAGAAATATCAATTTAGTTATATTAATAATATTATTAATTATAAAAATTATATTATCTTCTAAAAATAAATTTAGTTTTTTTTTCTTTATAATTTTAGGAAATACCTATTAAAGATATAAATTGGTTCCCAAAATGTCCGATAAATATAATATGTTTATATAATAAGTCAATAGTTTTTATAGTATGATAACACAATAATTACACATCACAGCCAAGTTATCAGGTATTACCTACATGAATAATATCATAAAACCATTTTCGCGAGAGAAAAAAATACCATTTAACATGTTTAATTTTACAAAATGTTTAATTTGGGAAACCGGAAAAAAAAAATGATATTATTATTATATCTTTAAGTTCGTCTCTTATCTGATGATATTATCACGGAATGTCATTAAAATGCACAAAATTCAGTTATAATCTCTTTTGTCTAAAGACAATTGTTGTTCAAACATCACAATATGGTACAATAAGTTTTATATATTTTAGATTCTCACTAAAATAATGTTCAAAATTATGATTTATCGCTACATAAATAATAAAAATAAGAGTTGTAAATTAATATAAAATTTTGTGAAGCAAATTTTATTGATAATTTTAAATTATTAGTGAAGTTTATCGAGTAATTATTACTAAAACCTAAAGACTATATTATAATATGATTTCACAGGCTATATCAATCAACAATTTTTTTTAGCAACTTGAATTTTTTACTTTAACATAATTATACACTTTTTTTAATACTGTAGAGTCCTATAGAGTATAGTTGAATTAGGTAAAATTAAACCTAAACGTATTTTCATATTTTATCATTTAATACATTTTTATCCTCTCCCTCGGGCGTATATTGCTAACGAAAATTTTTTATGAATATATTTAATGTTTAAATCTGAAGTTTTGAAATACGAATTTGACCATACCCGGTGGACTTGTTCATATAAATTCGGTAATTATATGTTTTCAACGAGATTGATTTTAAATGATTTACGAGCCAAAATATATTTAATGTGGTAATCATGTCGAACATAAATAACCTAACCAGGAGGCGTTTGTCGTTAAATTGATAAAAAAAAATATTGCCAAAAATATGCGTCGTTTGGGGCACCATTTTCGTTTGACCTACTGTTTTATGGTAATATCCTAAAATGGGTTTCGACGCTATTACCTCAGTATTTATGATACTATATATTATTTCCGATTTTCAGATATCATAGACACGCCCGGCTACGGTATTTATTTATTAAAAATTTACCTTACCGATATTCAACATCGTAAAACGAGAAAACAATGATGATTTTTCTACGATTTTCGGTTTTATTTTCATTAAATTAATGCCATACGCCTCTTATGGGGCAGAATATATATCTTATATATATTTACTTTTATAATAAATATTATACCAGTGTAACTATCAACGTAGCAAAAAATAAAATAAATATTATATTTTGAGTCATTATAATTAATATAGACCTAGTTCTTCTAAAATAAGTAAATTAATAATTAAATAATAATTTAATTTAAGAAATCAATTCAAATTTAAATTTACAATCAAATGTAACAACAAATAACGAACAAATTTTTGGATAAGTACATGTATATAAATGATTGATTTTGGGTTCCCGACTACTTCCATTGACAAAAAACATTTAAAATGACAATTCATATTATTATTAACAACCACCTGGAGTTAACAATATTATCCCACTTTACACTCTTTAATTTAAATGCAAAGCTATTCAAATTTGTGATAATGTACAATGTACATGCACTTAACTTATGTCAATTTGGAAATATTAAAAAAACTTTGATAAATACATATATTACAATTTAGGTATATCTACATTTATTTTATTTAATGTAGATAACAAATCTAAAAATTATAAATGCATTATTATTAACACGTTCAAATTAAATCTGTAGGACGGATAAAGATTAGGTAAATCAACAATTATTTTATTCGGATATAATGTATTCACGATTTAATCGTTTTCGTTAGATTATTTGATATTCAATATTAACATTTTATAAATTTTAAACTTCTTAATTTTATAATACAATATTGATGAAAAATCAGTAGTGAACATATATTTATTTACTTATGAATTTCGGAAAAAATATGATAAATCGTAGAACGTCAGAATGTATTACCAACATATTTTTCATTTTCTAAAGTTTTGGCAGAAGTGAATTTATTGTGTAATAAAGTTAAATTGATTTATTGTAAAAAAAAAAAAAATAAATAATAAATACATGTCATAAAGTGAAAATGTAGACTATTGCATTTCACAAATGAAGATCCTAATATCTCATAATAGCAAAGTTTAAAACGATTAGATAGTATATAAAAACGTTATTTATAGATAATATATAAGTAGTAAGTTATCGTATGTAGTTAAATTATATTATACTAATATATAGGTAGGTATGTTTTTAGACGGGATTTGCATTTCATTATGCAATATAGAAAAAATAAAACTTGTTGCATAAAACTCTTGTTAATTTGTTTTAAATTAAATTTTTATTATGAATATAAGTGGTTAAAATACATTATAAATAAATACCAAAATCAAGTTGTAATTTGATAATTTTTATACTCTTTATACTTGAGAAATTTATGCAATGATATTGTGGATTTTAAGAAATATTTAATATTTAATTTTAAAGTCGTTGATTATAAATTTTAATACTATACGTGGGGAATATGCCTTGTAATGAGAATTACTATTAAAAGTAGACGTTGGAAAATGTTTTTAAAAATGTTTTCGAAGTATTAATTACTAGTTGTTTATATATATATACATAAGTTTTTTTAGTAAGTATTTTAATCGAAATACTTGTTGTTGTTGATAGACAAGAAGTTGACTGTTTTGTAGTTTCAAATTTTGTTTTTCCCCTCGTTTTATTTCCAAAAAAATATATGTTGGTTTATTTCTCTCAATTTTGAGATTGTAGTGAATTAGCATCTTTTTTATTGTTTTTATTTTTTAATTATTTCGATTGGTGGTTGATTGTATTTTATTATCGTTGTTGTAATTATTATTATTTAGTTTATTTATTTTTGATATCCCCTTTGCTCATTACCTGTGTTGGTTGATTCCATTATATTCGGTAGATAATATAATATTATATTATATTGTACGAGAATGGCACGAAATCGGTGTTTGATTACCTATACATACGTAAAGTTTAGGAGTTTTTTTTCTTTTTTTTATCGAGAATTCTCACAAGACAGGTAATCAAAAAATTATATTATTACTATTTTGTGATAAAATTAAATAAGTTAAATAATAGTATAATGAATTTACAATATATTTCTGTAATGATATGGATTTTTTGTTAAAATATTTTGATTTTTATACGTTCAAGAGTATTTTCTTGAAAATATATGAATAAAAATTCCAAGGTATATTATTACATTGTGAAATTTACCTAATCGTTCGTTTTTGGTTGTTTTTTTTTTTAATAATTCCATTGATTTTTTTATTTTTGTAATCATATAACGTATAATTATATTATGAGCATTATATTGAGTTCCAATACATTCCTAAGTAAAAATAAATATATACATAAAAAAAAAATTATAAAATATATTATTATATATCATTGATTGCAATATCTATAATATATATTTGTTTATATGTTGTGTTACCATATTATATATATATATATATATAATATATATATAAGTACTTTCACATGCTATTTGTTTTTTTTTTTTATTTCATTGACTTATATCAAAATATGACACCAGTAAATCAGAGTTGTATAGTAACGTAATAAAATTATTCGTTATTGTACCAAATGTCTAAATATAGTAGTGAAATTCTGTTATTAATTACTTTTAAAAAGTAAATTGAAATTTCAATAATGCTGATATGGACAATACATTTCTTACCCATTGTAAGTTAAATAACCTTTTTCAATGACCTTTAAGTGACCTTTTTTGTCGCTTATTTACGTTTTGAAGAAGAGAAATATTGCATTATGTTTCTCTACATTTCTTAAAATTATAGCGGAAAGTATAAGTATGTACAAATATATCTATTGTATATTTTTTTGTAACCAAAATGTAATTTTGTCACTCTTTTGCTGAAAACTATAGTAATAACGTTACACATTTATTTATCCAACCAAAAAATATAATATTGTTGTTTGCAATAAGTAAATGAACGACTAAAGTAATTTTATTACTTAATTAATATACTCAATGTTGCTGACTATTTGTTATTAAAAATCTTAATAATAAATAATACACGTGTAGTATCCACCTAAAATGTACAAATTGTTTACGTTCATATTTTAACACAACGAATGTATTCAGTATTTACAAGTTAAATACAGAATAATAATCAGGTTCAATTTAATTTATGTTGAACTGTAAAATTTATATAAGTTTCTACGGAAAAATGTTATTCAAAAACTAAAGACGGTAAGATGTTTATTTACATTTTGATAATTTTGATATTAGGAAAACCAAACCAATATTAACTAATTTAGTAAGATAGGTATTTTATTTCAAAATTTTTAGTCTAATAAACAGATAAGGAGGTACAAAACAATTTTCTAATTCACTAATTTGGTCCATCTGAAAAATTACTTAAAAAATTAGACTCTTGCTTTGCATTTTGAAAATATAATATATTTTAATGATTTATTAATTATTACATCCTGAATAAATTTTGTTTGGTAAATTAGATTTTATTTTGAAGAAAAATGATTAATATTTAAAAACTGTATAGTATAAATACACAAGCATTAAAAATTATAATTAAATTTTAAATGTGTCTAATTATGAAAATATATTAACTGTTATGAAAATAAACAATAACTGATTTCACTTACTATTATGTGTAAGAATAATTTAATTTAGTTTCAATGTTATTTAATATACAATCATATTAAAAAAAAAAAAAACTTAAGAAGAAAATATTTCTCTTGGAACTAAAAAATAAATGATTAAAAAGTAATTTGAATAGTTAATTCATTTTTTAATCTTTTCAAGTTTCCAAAACAACATTCAAATTACAGGATAAATTATTCGATATCAATAAAGTTTACAACAAACCAATTTTATATTTATATTAATAAAAATACGTTATAAAAAGTCCAAGTTAAAACTATTATTTTTAAATTGACAGTAGTTTAATAAGTAAACCTGAAAAGTTAATTTCAATTTGAAAATATTCAAATTATTTGTTCCGATACATTTTTGCATCGATCTTAACGTTATCAAGAAATAACAATGAAGTGTATTTTTTAAAGTTTTTTCTCGTTTAATTTAAAATATGAAAATTCTACGAAATAGCATTACAAGTGAGTTTGATTATTGTTTTATACTGTTAGAAGACTTTTATACGATAAAATAAATCGAACATTTCACAAAACCTTAAAATTGAATATTTATTAATTAAATTTATTGTTTAACTGCAGTATCTATTTTATTTATCACAAATTACAAATTGAGGATTTAATAGCAGGTACTAGAGTTATGTAGGTGTAGAAGATGAAAATAGTGAATGAGAACTAATAAGGTATACTTTATTGTGATAGTAAAATAGTTAAAAAGAATGATATTTTGATAATAAGTTAATTAATAAATTAAATATGATAAGACTAAAAGATTATATTATAACTAATCAAAATGTTTGAAAATATATTAATTGTATACAAGAGCTGATCAACAAACATATTATGTTATTAAACTATTGCCTATTGAGAATTGAAAAATAATGTGTAATTATTTGAAAATTTAAATAAAGAATTAATTTCGAAACCTTATTGGCTGTATAATTACTATTCAATATTTACATATTATTTAAAATCTATTAAATTTAAAACTTAAAACTAAATCTTTTATTTAATTTTTAAAAATGAGCCGAGTTAGAACCAAAATCTTGAATTATTTAATTTATTTAAACACGAAACTGGAACTGGTATATGTAGTTGTAATAAAAAACATGACGTTTTAGACCACTGATATTAAAAACTAAAATAAGTGATATTAATACGTACACAACACTTATAGACTAATGATTGATATTTTTTTAGACATAAGAAATATTGAGAAATGTCTTTAAATTAAAATTTTTTTAATTTTCTAAGTATAAATTGGTATACAAGATTTGTATAGAATTATTGATATACCTATTTATGTGATTTTTAAATTTATAATTAACATTTTACAATATATAATTTTCAATAAAATTATTTTATTTTATTATTTAGGTCTCAATAACAATATTTAGTCCAGAGTTTAAATTATAAGTTGAGATCTATAGTTTAAGTAGGAAGGACGAGTTATGAAAAATGTATAATATACATTATGTGAAATGCTATAGTTATTATAGAATTTGTTATTACTATCAAAATGTATTTTTACCTTTTCGCACAAAAATATATTCAAATTTTATTACGGACTTCAACACGCATTAACATAATTTGATAACAATACCAAGCACATTGTGGTTATAAAAGTGGAACCACCAGAAATGGCATATAACTTTCTGCAAATTTGAAATGAAAATTTATGAAAAATTACTAGGGATGTTTCTTAGTGAAATCGTTGAATAATTTTTTTTTCGAGTTGTTGCAGCAGCCCGGAACTGGAGATGGTCGATAAGGCCCTTATTTAAAAAGGTATAAGTACTATATGGTAAGTTATAACCTAGAAAAAAATGGAAATGTATTTTTCTCGGGAAAGAAAGATTGTACCGAGAAATTCGTTTATAGCGACCGCGTGACCGCAAGGGAATATAATATGGGGTCTGATGACGCGGAGTGGAGGTGAATGCGTCAGTGGAATTCGGAATTTAAAGACGCACTAGGAGGAAATACTAAAGAATGCATTAACTACGCCGGTGAATAATAATTAAGTATTCCTCGAAAGATTCAAATACAATGGCAGGAGATCTATAGTATATTCTTTGGAAAAAAAAATACGATTACGAGAGTAAATTGAACGTATTTTCGAGAAACAACATGGTGAATGATTTTGTTTCTAGTTTCGGATTTAGGACGTATTTATCTTACCGAATTTGTTTGATATTTAATGCTTTTAATATTGATAGGGTTTGAGCGACGGTCTGGGTCTTATATGCTTTTAGTGGTTTCGGTTTCGGTTGCATTTTTGGTTTTTATATATGTAAACTTTATTATTTACGGATAAACAAGTACAAAAAAGATTAGCAATAAGAAATTATATTACTTACTAGTATAATAAGCAGGTACACCTACATAATTACGACTTATGGACAAGTTGGTCAATATGCGTGTAAACAAAAATTATATATAATATTGAATGAATGTATGAATAAAGTAATCCGAAGGATGAAATGCATCTCATTCATCGAAAGTAACTCAGTGAACTGGAAGGATTTGAAATAATGAACTTTTTTGTCACAAAAAAATGAAAATAAAAATGTATTTTGTAAATAGTGAAATATTTTTTCTAATATTTTATTTATTAATATATTCTATATATTTTACAATAAAAATTATTACGCATAATGAAACTATATATATCTTTATATCTGTATCTGTTTAAAAAATAACATTTTGTAAAATTCAGAATTCATTAAAATGTATCTAATTGTAGCAAGAAATCAATATTTTATATCTAATAATATTAATAACTTTCTACTGTAGTAATAATTATAATAATAAAATAAAATAATAATAAATATTTAATTTAACTTATACTATACTTAAATTAATTTTTTAATATTAAGAAAAGTTTAGACATTTTATTCGTATAAAATAATTAGACAATGGATAAAAATGAACAAATCATTATTACATTATCAAAAATCACTTATTGTATAAACTGTCTAGACATTTTATAAAATTATTTTCTAGACAATGTATCAAATATAAAAACCAGTTATTATACTTTGCCTGAAATTGTACGATATTCTATAGAATTACTATATATTATATAAAATAAATTTTGCAATTTGACTTTTGAAACCCATTTATGGATCTTTTGAATATTTTGTAATAACGTAAATTTACTATACACTGGAAAACGAATGTTGTTATTAATAAAATATTCTAATTCAATATTCATATTATATTTATAGTTGATAACAACTTTGTTTATTTATTGTATTTATATTAAAAAAAAATTAATATTTTAATGAGTTTCCCTTTTACAATTATAAAAAGTGTGGGCATTTTGCTGACTATTGCAATGCAGCATTTTTATATTATCGTAAAACTAGTAAACTTTTATATTATAATATATATTATATATTTACAAAATAGTATAATGTCATAAGAAAGAATTTAATAAAAATATTAAGTAATAAAAAACCTTTTTGGGAAAACGAAAAATTATCGGAGCATAATAATATTTTTGAATGTATATAAAATATGAAATATAATATGAATAGTATACCTATGCTGTTTGTATAAAAAAAAAAAGAGAGAAAAGTTAAATCGACGTATCTATTTATAATATATTACATGGTTTGCTTTTGCTCGAAGAGATGTAATAATTTAGCTTTGAACATTAAGTAAGTTTTTCTATGGTGTATTATACCGCATTTTACTACTCGCCAAGAGGATAAGTGGAAAAATACCTCGTACGTGATTCTTCGACAAGGATGGATATATGTATATACGGTTATTTATATTTTTCGTGGTCTTTGATTGAGCTTACAATATAAAGTAAATAAAAAAATAATATTATATTGGAAGATTATACTATAAGTAAATAATAATATATACCAAAATAAAATATAGAGAGATAACAGAATAGATGCAAATTGAAGCCACAGAGGCACAATAATTTTCGACGAAATACGAAAAAAAGATTATAAAACAGCAAAATAAAGTTCGAGTGTGTAATCGCTATGTATACATATGTTATGAATATGATTTCGGGTAGATCTTATATTATTCTATAGGTA
This sequence comes from Pemphigus obesinymphae, assembly GCA_025469235.1. Classification (NCBI taxonomy): domain Eukaryota; kingdom Metazoa; phylum Arthropoda; class Insecta; order Hemiptera; family Aphididae; genus Pemphigus; species Pemphigus obesinymphae. The sequence goes on from JAIPRL010000009.1 coordinate 180,765, forward strand.
TTATCATAAAAAAAACGTATGAAGTTATGAAATCGCTGTAAGTACCTAAACCGGGAGCACGTTTTCTCTCGGTTATTGCGTTAGTCTGGAGGATTACATTTCGAGGGGTTAAAATTGGTAAATTACTTGTTTCGTCGGCCAAAATCGTAAAAAAAAAACTCGCTCAGTTTATTTTTGTACAATTTTTCAATTTGTTTTTTCCAAAAAGAATAATAATATACTATGTAAATTATGTAAGTACCTAGGTATATTATTTCATTTTAATTATGTCTATTATTCGATAACGAGTTAAACACATATATTACGATAATTATGAAGGACCTAAGAATGGACACACATATAACAATCTATGTATATAAACAAATATTGCATTTCTGTAATAGTCGTAGAGCAAGATGCATATGCGCCCATTGGAAGATTAGTGGAGGGACATGTCCCTTGCCGGAGAATTAAAAAAAAACATGTAAAACGTGATTTAAAAAATGTGGGTAATTTATTCAAGACAATATCAGTATGAAAATATATGATTATAGATTCATCATTATCACCATTATGTGGACTTTATAAAATGTTATAATTTTTATATTATTCCATATCTGATTTTGTAAAATATTTTATTTGAATTTCGAATTTATTTAAGGGACGACATTTTATCAAACCACATGGACACAGCCTCTGGGAAATGTAAATATGTAACTCATACTGAACTCAAAACGAAACACCAAATTCAAATCCATGTTGATGTTTTTCGAAACAATTAAAATACAGACATGAAAATAAAAACCCAACCAATAGAAATTAAATCATAACGTTCTTAGTTCTTTAAATATTATATTAAAAGAAATTTTAAAAACCAGTCAAATGTTCAATTATTTTCGATTAAATAGTTCTTTAGAAAGATTTACATTCGTAAATGTAGAATTTTATCTGCATCCATGGGGCTATGGATTCAGGGGAAGGACATGACACCCTGGAGAATTACTCGATAATGAAATATTGCTAAAACCGGTAATCGGAATAATAATCATCGGAACAATAATCTTCGAAATAAACAGTAATATTACATTTTGGAACATTTTATTTTACAAACCTTTAGTAGGTATTATTTATGAATAATTTAGTTGTATAATAATTTTCACCCATCCAATGCACTCAGATTAACTATTAATATATACAGATAAACTTTTGATTTTTAATAGATCACTGAACTATTTTTGACAAAGGATTCAGATAAAAATATTATTTAGAAATATATTCAAAGATTAAGTGATCGAAATTTCATTATTCTATTTTTCCCAAAAATTCGTATAGGGTATACATTTTAATAAAAAGTATGATCATCAAATATCGATTTAATATGATATCGGGTTGCAATTTCCACGAAATGACTAGCGAAATAGTATAAATAAATCCAATCACTGCCGACACGGAAAAACACGAATGGCCGTGTAAAAAATTTTAATGATGTGTCAATGAAAAATATGAAGACCGATCGTTATAACTTTCAACTTTTTATTCTATACCTATATAAGCATGGAACCTATACTGTTATGTCCTTATGAGTTATGTGAGATTTATAAAACATAATTTTAAAAATTGAGTATCTATCGAAGTATTACGAAAATAACGAATTGGGAATATTGAAAATCGTATAATAAAACACTGTAAGGATCGATCATTGATTCGTAATAAATCGAATTTTTATGCTAAAACGAAATATGAATTTTCGTTATTCCTAATGACAACAAAGACGAATATGATCATTTGTTAATAATGATCAATTTATGTATTTGTGAATCCCGTGTGGCGTATCGAGGAATAAGTCAATAGGAGGGGTCACAAATCTGATGTATAGGCATATTAAGAAATAATAATACGAACTTGAGTCCCGTTTTACCCTTCAACAAGAGAACCTCTATTTTCAATTGTGAAAAATATAACATTCACGAAATGTTATTTATTGTAAAGTTAATAATAAAAATGATTTCCATAACTTAAATTTGTTGATAATACTGAACTCTGAGGTAATAATAACAAAAAAAAAAAAATTTCAAACATACATTTTTACCATATAATTCTATGTTTCTATATTATGGTTTTGTGAAAACTATTGTAAATAAAATGTGTTAAAGAATATAATGTTGTCATGATAATTATACTTACTAGACTACGGATTTTGTAGTTGTATCTAAATAAACAAAAAAAGAAATAAAATAAAAAAATGATTTGTAGGTATATTATACGTTTTACACGAAATGTACTTTTAACTAATTAACTAAAATCATTGAGTGCATTAATAAAATAAAATATATGAAGGGAATATCTTACAAAAAAAACCGAACTACAGTTCTTAGTAGGTAGTCCAACTACATTACCCAGCAAGGATATGCCTAAAGGTGGTTCGTAAAGTTTAAGTCCACCATTGATCAATTATATAACATAATAATAGCTATAAATGTGAGTGAAGAAGTACCTAATGGAATCAATAACCAGTTACATCCGGACGTATTTGGTTTTTCACCTAATGAAAAATAAATGAATATATATCGTTTTAAAAGATACGTCAGGACATATCCATTTATTGCACCCAACAGAAATTTAAAATCAATTCTTAATATTTTATTTCTATAATTCATTGGATGTATTCGGTTTATACATTGATCAATGCCTAGGGATTTTGTTTCCGAATATTTCTATATCAAAACATGATTTTGGACGAATGATGAACTTCTCTGGTTATTGCACTGTATCCTACAATTATTCATAACATGCATTTTCTATGTTGCCTTTTAGACAAACGGAGACAGAAAATACGGGTGATACGCCATTTTTAATTAAATTATATATAGGTTTATCACATAAAATAAATAATTATAAATCGTGTTTGTCGTTTACATTTTATAAAATACGTACATTGTACAATATGCATAATTACTTTAATTTTTATTTTTTTAAAAGACATTACACCGCTGGCCCTGCCCAAGGATCCAAAATTTTATACCCTCCCCATAAAAAACGCACGAGCTTGTCAGAAAACTAATTTTCAAACTTTCAAGCCCTATTGTGTAAATAATTTATTTGTATATTTCTCAGTAATTGAAAATAAATCGAAGATTGTTTATTGAATTGAATTTCTATAATATAATAATATAATATATACCTAGGTTGTGTGTTTGGAGACGCGAGTAACCGCAATATTTACCCGATGTATTGCGTATTAAGTTCGATAACGATTTAACATGAATTCGAGTTTGAACTTCAGAAACAAACACGCGTTACAATAGAAACCATTAGGAAGACAATTATATAATACTTAAATAGGAAATATTGAGGATCCGTAGGATATATTTGGAGAATGGAATTATTTAATCGAATGACTTGTTGTTCATAAACTTAAAGTTCGAGTTTGCCACTATTATATAATAATATACACCTATATACATTTTAGTGTTAATTATGACGCTCATTAATTCTGTGAGAATAATTTCGGGTGTGTAACACTTGGGAAAATTATATATGGTATTATATAGGTGAGTGTGATTACTTAACAAAATTAAATCATTGTTATGCTCAAATCTTGACGTTATATTTTCTTTAGAATTTTTCGTTTTATGGGACAAATGTTCATACAAATACACATTACCCGCACGTTGAGCAGGCATTATATTTGGAGAGCCACTGCAGCAAATCGGAGATGTGTTATCATAATAATATACAATTTAAAAGTACTTATTGAGTAGCGTTGTAAAAGAAAATATATATATATATATATATATATACAGTGATAGTACAAAGTATTTTAAGTTTATAAAGTGAAAATATACATTTTCAATTTTAATTTCAAGTTTCCCGTTCATCTTTATAATATTATAGTTACCATAAAACGTAAAACACCATGTAAATATAAATATATACAATTAATAATACTTACAACGATTTCGTTAAAATAATGGGAACATTTTAATTTACCAATAAAATATAATGTTGATATAATTCAAAATAGATTGTTAAACGAACGAAATTGCGTGGGCACGTACCTACGTGTGTATTTTACAGTTTACTTATTACTCAATTATATCACAAAATACTTACAATGCTCATTTTTATCATTTATTTCATTTTATTTTTGTAGGAGAAGAAAAAACGCACTGATATCTGTATGGAGAGTAGCTATATTGAAATTTAAAAAAAACTATTTTTATACACAAATTAAGAAGATCATCTATTCTTAAGAGGCTGCAACACCAACGAAAAATCGACCTAAAAGCGTGACAAAACTGTGGAACTTGGAAAAGTCGGATTTCAATTCTGAAAACTGTTTTGAATTTATCAGTTTGTCTTCTAGGGATCGATCGAGACTTTTATTTTTATTTTATTTTTTAGTCGTGTTATTTATCATTAAAAATCAAAAATTTTAAGCATTGATTATATTTTAATCTGTAATAATAAAGAAAAATGCCTCGATCGATCCCTAGAAGACAGGCCGACACATTCAAATCTGTTTACAG
>JAIPRL010000009.1:185372-314200 GCA_025469235.1 Pemphigus obesinymphae
ATACATACATACATACATACATACATACATACATACATACATATATACATACATACATACATACATATATACATACACACACATATATAATATATATTATATTACAAAAGTCAATATTTGAAAACTTTGACTCCTTCTATACAAAAAAGTGCACACATATGGATATAAAACTGATTAAAAGTTGAGCTATGCTCAGAATTTAATATTTGAATAGTTTGGTTTTCATGACCAATATAAATTACCTAATCACTTAAGTAAAATAAAAATACAAATAACAATATTGAATTAGGTATATAATATATTATATATTTGTCTAGATATTTATAATATATAAATTAATAAATACAATTTATATATATATATATAATATTATTTGTATGTATCTACACAATTTGTTTTTTAATTACTCAAAAATAGTGTAGCTAACTATTACGGCTATGTAGTTTATAAATTGTTGATCGAAACTTGGAAAGATTCGATGATATCTCCAATTTTATATTTACATATTTAGTACGAAATACTTATCGAAATATATTATTATGTTGATGGTTATTTAATTTTGAATATTTTTTTTTTTAAGTAATCAATTTTTCAAAATTGAAAATTTTCAGACATGAATTTGCTCAATCCTGAACATCTTCCATGTAATATAATGGTATTTGAATCATAAACACAACTTTTTTATCTGAGAGATTTTTGATAACCGTGAAAATAAGATAAATCGGATATAAATATTATCTTCTAAATAATTATAATGTACAACAATATGTGACGGAAGGTAAATATAGAAAATATTTAATGTGTTTATATGTTTATATATACTATGCATTAAATTTTTTTCAACTTCGGATAGTTATAAATATAAATAAATACCCAGTTTCTAGAAAAAGAATTTGTTTTTATTTAACAAATACGTATTTGTTAAATAAAAACAAATTCTTTTTGTAGAAACTGGGTATTTATTTATATTTATAAATAATTCTACAAGTAACTCAACACCAAAATATTCGGATAGTTATCTGGAACTCAAAGTTAATTTAATTGAAAATGAAAAATGGAATAATAATATTAAGTTAACGTTAACGTCAATGGGAAAAGAAATAAGTTAAGTTAATAGACGGCTCTGCGTAATTCCTAATGGGATTACTCATAAAGTAAAGAACTTTAAATTAACCTTAACATATCGACTTCTTAATTCTTAGTTTCGGTAAAAACTAAAAACTGTGGTTATTATATTATGATATTCAGAGAGGTAGCCATAAACACATTTGTAAAGGTTTTGCCGACTCATGAGCATAAAAAAGTCAATAAAAAACTTTGGAATGGATGAAGGTTACAACCAGGTCACTTTGGCCTGGCTACGCCAATGGTAGTTTGCACTGATACTTGTAAAGTTCTTACATTTGTAAAATTACTCCGATTATGTTGAGTGACATAAATAACCATTACCCGTTTAGATCTATTGATACCGAATACTTGACATGTTGATGCTAGGTACATTTATAAAGTATTACATTATTATTATTATTATTTATCTATTAATACATTACCACTAAATGAAATTACAATATAGCTTAAAAATTATTGATCATTAAATGATATCAACTTAATATAAAAAGTAATATATATTACCGATACGAATTAATAACTAAATTGTTAACAAAATAAATGATTTACGTTTAAGGCATTCAAAAATAACTATTATAAAATAGATCAGAGTTAATATTCTGCATACCTTTAGTTTAAGAGTAGTTATGCATACAATTGGCTCGGAAGGAAGGGTTAAAAAAGAAACCCAAAGAAGGGTGGATAATGTGTAATAAGTGTCTTGCAAAGGCCAAATATTTGGGTTAAACTTGATAGGATTGTATTTTTCTGCGTACTTGGCGACCAGATTGCTGAACCATTAGATCGGATCATTGTTTTACCCTAATAACACCGGGATTCCTTAGCCAAGGATACAATCATTCAAGTATTAAATTCAGGATTATTGTCAAAGATTCTATAGTCAGAAAAAGGAATCCTTATACAATTCTATCAGTATCATAATCAGAATTCCCACCAACGACTAAAGTCAAAATCAGCAATACCTGTACAATCCCATTTGTATACCATTCCGGATTCCTACAAATGAGCTTATTGTCAAAAATAGGGAATCCTGAGACAAATGGTAGGAATCACAACAATACGTTTAGACATAATAAATAATCCCAAGATACTGGTAATAAACTTATAGTACCTACTGTAACAGCACATTCACTCCTGGTATATGTTTCACTTTTTCCTTAACTAATAACAGGAACTTCCCTGCAGGATGCATTTGAAATTTCATTCTTTCAAGGAACTTTCCATTCCATTACCAAATTAATGCTTATAGCAGACACTTCTCGCTAGCATACGTCATAACTTTTCTTAGCCGTTTTTTCCATGTAAAAAACATTTTATAAATTTGTTTAATTCTCCGTCCTGTATTCGCCATCACTCCACCGTTACCGTTTTTAAACTATTTCCCAGTCGTTTTGAGATTTTAAATGTTTATCGTCTCTTTTTTTTTTTTTTTTATGCTTATTTGTCATTTTTGAAAATTTTCGATTTGTCCCGTTTTTTTAATTGTACGTATGGGTGATCATAATATACACAGTATGTGTGGAGAGAAATAGTGCGTTTTACATTTTCACGAAATTCGATTTCATCTCGAACACTGCGCATGTACATAAACCGGGACGATGACACCGAAGGGCGACGACGATGTTACGACGACGCCGACTGTGGACGCAATCATATTAGGTTTATATATATATATATATATACAATATTATATATATTATACAACATATATATATATATATAATTATATATATATATATATACATTTTTATACACCTACCCCTAAGTGTTGTCTCATTTTTAAAAGTCATCTCTTCAAATTTTATAACTCTATACGTATACCCCAGCGGTTGTATTACATTTTATGCGAGTCATTTTATCGGCCACCGAAATTGAAATTATGGCAGTAAAATATGTTTTATTATATATGGAGATCAGTTTCGGCGCGGATACAACGTCGTTCCGTATATTATATTTTCATAACTATATATAGCTGTTGAAATAGAAAACTTCACTTCCTGGATAAACGTGAAATTGCATAAATAGTAGCCGAAGTCGAAAAGAACTATATTCATTTTTTTATGAAAACTTATAAAAAAAATAATACCATAAAATGAAAAAGCTGTCCAGATACAGATGGCGGAAATCAATCCTTTGGTTCTCAGATAGTGTATTATTATTTTAGATATTTTATAAGCAAAGATAAATCGCAAAACGATTCGGAGCAAATTTCGGTACAATATCATTATAACAGCCTATAAAATAATGAAAAAAAAAATATATCATATTTTAAAACTAATACAAACATATATAAAAATAAATACAATTTTAAGCGATCGGGGGAAAGTTGAGGAGTAAAACGTACGTCGATTAATTTAAGCTAATAGACTAATGCAAAATACTTCAAACTTTAGTTAATATACGAGTACGATAAAACGATTTAACAATTTTCGATTTTTTTCTAAAAAAGTTCGACATAAATTATAGGCCAGTAAGTAGGTACCTATTACACATGTTGTTATGTACTCCAAATTTCCTTCACCAATACGGAAGATATATTTATACACTCCTCGTTACGTGCACACACTGTTCAGGATCAACATGGCGCCCACGGTGACTGGTGCTTAGACCTTTAAAATTTATCGTAATAATAAACCGATTTTGTACAATTTGCGCGTGGGCCTCCAGGGGGACAAGGCTAAATATAAATTTTGGACTTCTTCCAGGTAAAAACCATCAGCGTTTGCCAGCCCTAAAACAACCGTCGGTTATTTCAAATAAAAATATCTCAAAAATCCGACCAGTGTTCCCGTCGCAGTCGTGACGCCGTAATGTTTGTCTGCCGGGCCCGCAAGAGTTATACATTTTAAATAATCAAAAATACAAAAAAGAAACATTAATAACCTCAAAATATTTCTATATATTTATCTATTTATCACCTCTTCGCCTATACTCACGATTCCTCAGACCTTTAGTGTTTCCGATCGCGAACGTCGTATATACACGGTTGGGAGAGTGTCACTTTTTCCTCAACCCTTGTTTTAGATCTATATTTTTCAAAAAATTAGTTTTCATCTTTGCATTCGGTATCGTGGAATTTTCGAAAATGTCGTCGTGGTTTTTTTCCGTCGACGATGACGATGAGGACGAAAATTTATTATTTAGCCCAGCGCTTATGGCTCGTCGAGCCAGTGAAAGTTGGATCGATACAGCACCGATAGAGGTACCTTATTATATTATTTTCGTGCAAAAATTTAAAGATTTTATGAAAACTTAATAGGTGGAATAAAATTAAAATAAGTCATCACAAGACACTGCGGCTTCCTCGTGGCTTATTATAATAATAATTTTACTGTGCGCACGCAGTGACTGAGTCGGTTAGACCTTGGTAAATTTTTAGAACTCTGGTCGTGGTATCGCCAAATATTTTATTACGTCTTATACAGTATTTACCTCTTTTGTTCCTTCTATAAAGTTCATAAATATAACACTTTTCAAAACAATATAACAAGCATGTTACATGTTCACAGTTGCGTATTTACGGGGGGGGGGGGTATGGGGCATAGATCCCCCATTGAAACTTTTTAAATAATATTCAATTTTCATGAAAAAAAAAAATAATAAATAATACAATTACAATATCAAAATATCCAATCTACAATAGAATAGGTTACTTTTTATTAGGTACTTTATTATATGCATGTCCATGGATACACAATTAAAAATGTATAGAAAAAAATCCATTTTAATATAAAATTTCTGCAGGATTTCCAATTTTTTAATATTTTTAAAACCCGATTTTTGCATTGATAAAGACGTAAAACTTTATAGTGAAAAATAAGATAAGTACTTGTTGACTATTTATACCATATCTTTTAATTAAGATAACAATATAATTAACAATTCCTGGAATTTCATACATTAGAAATAACATTTATTTTCATTTGTCACATTGTAAAATTATAATTTTAAATTCTAAACAAAGCGGGGAATTTGATTTTTTTGTGAACAACTTTTCGACCAGAAGACTTGATAAAATCGTTTCATGTATTGTCTATTTTCCGTTGTGTAATCGGGAAGGTTTATCAGACAGGATTATCTTTTACTTTTTAAATAAAAATTGGTTATTTTCTTGTAACTACGAAAATAATAGTTTTAGAAACTTTTACTAGACATTTTTATAAAGTATGTATTTAATCTATTATTATTGCTCTATTTAATTAAAAGAAAGTATTTATAATATCTCTCAAATTCTATACATTCATGAACCCCGACCAGTATACTATACTGACAAGTGAAGTGGTTCTACCCTAAGTTCTTAATGACTAATGACTGGCTTTTTCAATTTTAAATTTTAACATCAGATGAGTTCCAGTTACGAAATTATCTTAATGTTATAACATTTTCACTTTAGTCGTTTAAATAAAGGTATGTTCATGTTGACATAAATGTAATTACTCATTTTTTTTTATTTTGCTAATAAATTTTCGAATGTTTAAATATATAGTTCTTGAGCTAAAAATTATAAAATGTCGTCCAAATTTTCTTTTAAGTAAAACATACACTGTTTAAACATAATATTTTCATTAATATAAATTATTCAAATGCGAATTTCATTTATATCTTATTTTCAAGTCAATTAGGTACAATAAAATTTAGGGCATCGTTACTAATAAAAATATACGAGTATATCCACCTTTTAATAAGTAGCATCCTTATAATACGATTACATATATGTATATAAATGTATTATATAATATTTATATAATGTTTTATATTAAAAATTGGATGCTCCTTAATTTTTATTGAACTAAATACATAAAAAGCATTTAACTGTGAAATAATGTTGGTGCCTTCAAAAAGTTTTCAATATCACCCCCTCGAGAATATTCTAAATATGCCATTGCATGTTCATACAAACATACAAATAATCGAGAGATCAGAAACAAACGTTTTGCTTTCAGATTTTTTAATTTTTCAAGAGAACATTTTTTAAGTTATAATATTTGGTAGGTAATTTGTTTTTATCAAGCGATTTAACTTATTGAATATTTAACCAAAGAATCACATGTACAGTAACATATAAATTATAGAATTAATAAATAAATCTAATCAGGGAATTTAAATGTATCAAGTGTGACGAAATATAAAAAATGATTATATATATATATATATATAGCTTAAAATATTGTTTAAAACACAGCTGTATGTTTAATAATGCGTTAAGATTTATTTAAACTATGAACTATCGAAATATATATATACGCTGTCAGTTTGCTATAAAAATTATTTATTAATACAAATATACTCGTTGTATGTTACGTGAGAACAAAAAGTGTTTAACATTGTAACTCAATGAGTTAATGTGTTTCTCATTAATTTGTTATAATTTACATTATAATAACTTGACTTTTTACAGTTTATTTTCGTAATAATCCAGTTATCCAGTTAATTTAGCATGCCTATTGAGAGTAAACGATTTCCATAAGTTCAATATATTTTACACTTTTAAATGAAATTCAAATATAATAAAAATTGAATATAAATATTATAAAAAAAAGTAAATGTAAGCAAATTATTATATTTTAGAACATTTTTAAAAATTGCTGTTTTAATTTATCTTATGTAAAATAAATATAATAATATAAAACTTTTTTTTAACTAAATTAAATTAAGTATCTAATTTTTAAAAATACTTTCCAACTTAAGAACATTAAATTATTTTTTATTTAATAAAATATTATAGTAAGTATAATAATTTTAACAAAATACTTTTGGATTAATTAGGCTAAACTTAATTATATAACTTGAGATTATATCATAGAACATTAAATTACAACGAAGAACACTATAAGAATCTTGTATCTTGCTGAAAATACGAGTATAAGTACCTAATATAATTATACGGTGTCTTACAACTTGACAACTCTTGTCGCTTATCATAATTTTTGCATGTTGAAAACTCTTTTTCTATAGGTTGCCACTAAAAAATACTGGTAGTCACTATTTTAGAACACAGAAATGAATCTCAGACTCCAATATAATTACTTTTATAAACCAAATCCCGATCTTTAACTGTAACTTTAAATTTTAGATTTAATTTATTTTTTCCGACTTAGGTTTCCAAGCATAATTTCAGACACCTTATATCCCCATTATCTCTGTATGTCTGTCTATCTGTCCATAATTACTAGTACATTGTACTGTATTGTATATACTACGAACATTTCGTATATATACTAATGCATATTGTTGATTTAGTTACTAAGGTTTTAGTTAAAATTCGTTTTGTTTTTCTACACATATATACTAGGTTAACCAATAATTTTAAAACTGTTTATAGAATAAACGCTCACTTTTCCAACTCGTTTATATATATATGCTTACACAACAATATACTAAATATATTGTGGTTTCAATTTTAATTTTGAAAAACCAAGTTTTGGCACTAACTAATTAGAAAGTTAAAAGTTCAGTTATAAGTTACTTTTAACTTAACTACTTATAATTATTATTTACCATCTACCCTAGTAGTATCACGAATCCGCAGACTAAGAAGAAATCCTATTAGTATCTCATTCAAACTTCTCACCTAGAAATCAACAGTCAAAAGAAGGAACTTTAGGTAAATCCCATAAGCATTCCATTCAAAATTTCCACAAATGAGACTATTGTCAATAGGGAGTATCGTGAGACAATCCTATTAGTGTCTCATTTAGGACTTATAACAGCAAGACATTTGACTGATTTGACTGAAGAATGAATATACCAAGTAACATGTAATTTTACGACTACGTAATATACCTATTGTTTTTTTTTTTAAATATCTAACATATATAACCTACCTAACCTATATATATGTATATATGAAATACAGATTATATTAGTTTGTACGCCAAGTATTGTAGTTTTGAATTAATCTCGAAAAACCATCAAATAGTTTCCACATCTTTTTAGTATGCGAAGGGGTGAGTAATCATCATTATGTTAAACAAACCACTATCTTATGACAATGATAATAAATATGAAGGAGCTGTACCAAAAATTTGAATGTACAAAAAAAAAAATAAGAGACCCCCATATATATTATATATAATTATAAGTACATTATTATATTGTTTGTTTTTTTATAACAAACTTTCAAGTAATTTTTTTAGAATATTTTTTTTAACTGTGACGGCCTTTTCATCAAGCGACTCTCAATATAACAGGAATTACTATATTTTATATACTCTAAAAGGAACTAAAATATGTGTAACTAGTTAACTTTTATTTTAAATATCCTCATAGATATAAATGATTAAATTTAACTACGAGTAATTATATATTTTTGCAAACTTTCCTACGCTTGTGAAAAATCAGTTTGTTATGTATTTTTTATTTGGAGGGAAATGCTTAATTTAGTCTCGTGGTTTGAGTTTTTGTGTAAAGTCCACCGGAATGTCCACCAGACGATGACCAAAGTCCACCAGACGATGTTTCGAAATATTATGATAATATTATAACTGTCACCGACCGACGGGACATTATAGCGAATTCCACCGGTATTTTGCACCGCATTTTATCCGATCGTTCTAGGGCGTATTTCTACATATAAGTGTATAACAATATAATATTCATTAACCCCTGGCCAACCTCCACTGCCGCAGTAGTCATCGTCGATGGTGGAATTCCAACGTTTCTTGATTATTAATAAACCGAAACCCATTTCTGTGCAATAATGATAATATATACATTACGAACCGTCTGCGATCGAATAACAGCTTAATGAACCCATTTTGTGCTACGCGTGTTCACGTGCTCTATTTAAACTCGAACGGACCGAGACGAGACTTGTCCGAGAGAAATGAGTTGTAACACTAGCAGCGACCATAGCGATACGTATTCATAGAGTACGTACCCGGTTGACCGATACAATTTAAATATTTTGTCGAGTGAAATATGGGAACGGAACATGTATGATTTTATCTATATATTATAGTGGTTATGGTTTTTAAAAGTTTTCATTTTGGACTCCGGTTTTGATAAAATTTTAGAAAAAAAATTTTCATTCGGTTCCGGCTTCGGTTTTAGTAAATAGGAATCGGTTTATTTTTTAGGTAGCTATAAAAATCTATACTAAACCTATTTTTGAAATGTCACAATTACATGATACTATGCAAATGATGAACTTTAAGAAGTGATAAAACGCTATATATAAAATATTGCATTAAATTTTGTTAACTCGTGCCACACGGCCGCAAATGTAGATTTCGTCGTTCTAGATATACACGTTTAATTTTGATCCCCATCATGCAAGTCCTAAACCAAATTTTAGTAAGAAGTTTATTAAGCAGAAAAAATTACTAAATAAATCATCCACACCATTCGATTCAAATTCAGTTTTAAAATGTAATGTCCACTAAAAATGTTCCAGACAAAACTTTCTTTATCTCTTCCTTTACCTACCTAATACACGTACGTTCTCTTCAACATAAATTAACTGAATAATATAAAAATGATTCCCCTTTCGTCTACACACATCCAAGTTAAACTTAAAATAATAATAAACAACCAACTTAGGTAATAGTAACATAACAGAATATCCACAAGTTACTGTAATAATATTGGATTATCGCATAAGTGCTATAAAATTTGTTCTAAATCGTGTTATAATATATTATAAAGTGTTTAAACGCGTACCCGAATCTGTTCGCATAGAATATTCAGGACGAGCTATGGCATATTATATAACATTTATACAATGTATCGTCTACGTTTACATTACAATACGGTACTTATATAATACAAAACCCCATAATATGACCAATTGTGTAGAAAGTATATTACGAGATGATGTTTTTTTTTTTTTATTGCGAAACCGTTTTGTTCGTTTTGGATTTAAAATAATAATACAAATGATGACGTGTAAAACACCCCCGCCCCCACTAATATCCTCGGTCCTAGTGCTATCTCAGTATCTGTCAGATATCTCATCGGCATAACATTATTGTTAATAATATTGTGAAATAAGCGGAAAAACTTGGACCAGTGAACAATCTGAATTGTCCGAGAAATTCGTCAGTAAAATTTTTGGACTTTCGAATAGTTTGTTGAAATAGTATCCGAATAAATAATATCACGTATTCGTCATGACAAAATATTAAGATTTCTGATATAAGAAAATGCTTTTAATATTTTACGGATCCGATGTCATTGTTGTGATGGCTTTTCTATTTTATAAATTATCACGTTTAGAAAAAAAAAAATTCGTTTTACATAATAATATATAATATATAGGTAATGTAAAATGTATGTAATATTTAGTATTGAACTTTTGTTTTAACTACAATAATTTTAGTTAAAACAATAGTTCAAGTCTAAATTTGAAGTTTTAACACATTTCTGTGTATTTCTTTGTAATCCAAAGTTCAAGAGATAAGTTGCCGTCGGCTTCAATTTTATTTATAAAAAAAATCAGAGTATGAACGAGTTTAATAATAAATACGTACATTATTATCAATATTTTTTCATCGTCAGGTTCAGGCAATGATGAATTATTGCATTTATATAATATAAAAGTTAATATTTATATATGTTTATATTATAAACTTTAACAACCAAAAAAATCCTACATTATTACCGATTATTTTATTGATTTTATTTTTCTAAACGATATGTAAATATTATGCTGAACTAAATTACATTTAAAATAGAATCTCCGACTAACCGTTAAGAATCTATATTTTAAGAAACAATGTAATTATTTATTATATATTTATAATAATCATTGATCATTCAGAAAATTGATTTTATAATATGATATCTTATCACTTCTTATCACTCATTTTTTTTATACTTAAAAGAAGAATATTTTTGTGTACCTAATACTTATGTACTTACTGACATTGATACATTTTACTTCTCAGTATCATAATATATAGAGATAAAATTACATATTATAATATTATATAGATAATGCGAAAAAGAAGAAAAACTTCAAAGGGCACAAATCAATGTGACCACAAAGAGAAGAAAATTAGTTCTATTAGTTTAGTTTCTTTTAACACAATATTTCATGAATTATTCCAATAATATTTTAATGTGTATTGAGAGTTATTTTGCTTTTCAATCTGTAAATACTTTTGCCATTTATCTCTTTTGTACTTATCACAGTTATAACTTGTTGGTAGTTTAATAGTTTTGTTTATAAATTGAAAATAAATCTTTTTTTTTTTTAAAAAACTTTCTGATTGTGATCTTTTAAAATGATTCATATTCATAAATTGACATATGACCTACTAATATGACATAATATGACCGGGAACGTTATTTTTGTAGTTTTAAAATTCAAAACCCAAAAAATTAAATTTATAAAATTATATGAAATTGGAACTTCTGAGCCATTAAGCATCCAAACAGTGTAATAAATCAAAATATTATAAAAGTTTTACGAATTATTATTATTGACCAATCGATTTGATTGTATCCGTAAACAGCCAAGTAAATCGAAAAAAAAACTGACGACTTCCCCTCTCCGGGAAAAATTAATTACGCTTTGATTATATTGCGGGGATATAAATAATGTTTTCGTAATTACGGGGTTTTGAGGTTAGGAAATTCACCGAAAGCATTAAAAGTTTGTAAAAGTTATTTTCCGTTAATAAATATAATTATATTTATTTGTTTTGTGCGTGTATTTTTGAAACAGTGATGTATATTATATGTCATGTAGGTTTACAAAAAAAAAAAAAATAAATAAATATATATCCAGTGTTTAACATTAATTTGTTGGCATGTAATAAAATATAAATTTTAAAAAAAAACATAATGATGAAAAAGTAATGAAAACAAAAATGATATTTAATTATTTTTTAACCATATTTTCATAAATTCTGATATTGAGACAATCGAATTTAAGATTAATATTTAACAACAATGGAATAAATTTATGAATAAATAGTAAGGTTTGTTTCAAAATGTTAAATTATTAGTTAGTTTTGTCAATCTAATTTGCAACTATTAATTTTAACATTATTACATTTCTCTTTTGAAAAAAACTATACGTATGGTTAAAAAACATCCTCGATTCTATAACACAATAATTATTTATTCACGAAATCAGCTGTTTATGTTCATTGATTAACAGTGTTAAATATACAAAAAGATTATATTTTTCGCCTCTAATAATGTAAGCCATTGCGGACATCAGATCACTTGTAAATATGGCCGATGATACCATGATGTTTGGATATTATGTTACATTGATCTATTATTTACGAATATACGCACTGTAATCATTTACTATCTTCTGTACACAAATATTTTTGATATAAGATCTTGTTGACATTTTCTCTGGAAGAAACGATATAAAATCATAAAAAAATAATAATAATAATAAACAAATACTATTATAAAT
This sequence comes from Pemphigus obesinymphae, assembly GCA_025469235.1. Classification (NCBI taxonomy): domain Eukaryota; kingdom Metazoa; phylum Arthropoda; class Insecta; order Hemiptera; family Aphididae; genus Pemphigus; species Pemphigus obesinymphae. The sequence continues at coordinate 197,878 of JAIPRL010000009.1, forward strand.
TATCCCGCATTTTAATACTCTAATTTAAAAGTCGATAATTAAAAATACAATAATTAAATACACTATATGTATAATAATTAGATATTTGAAAAGTTTAATGTAGTTTAATAAATCTAATATAATAATAAAAGTAATTTTTTTAACATAGTTTTAAATAAAAATCTTTTATCAGAATTAAGTTATTTAAATTTAAAAAATAACAAATGCATTATTTAAACTTATTTATTTTTACGTATCACTTTTTTTTATAACTATTTCACTCTTGACTTTTTTATTTTGATTACATTTGTTTATGCCGTTTTAATCAAATATTATCATTTAACGTCCTTTTTTATTTTTTCTATATATGAGTAAAATGATTATTTTCAATTTAAACTGCAAAATTATCTTATTCTACATAAATATATGGTAGACGTGCCTTTGTTTAATGATAAATCTAAATAAATAATTATTCTGAAATACCAGTTTTATCTACTTGCATTCAATTATTATTGCTAGGTGCTTATTTACTTTATTGTATTATTTTTTTTTTAAGTATTTTATGATTAGTATATTTTATGAAGTTATGAATTAAATAATAAAAATGGACAATATTTGATAATCGTGTTTTGTTTTTGTAATAGTCTCACTTTTCGTATTTTCTGCAAATTTTTATTATTATTTATTTATTTTTTTTAAAATTAAATTGCATATTTACTGAAAGAATAAAAAAACACGGTGAATATATTACAGCTATGGTAGTCAAACGAAATTTTTTGTTATCAGTGACAATGATAAAACGTTCATATTATTAGTGAATTTCCTACGGGGATGAATTTATACGTCGATTTTCTGAAACGGAAACCAATAAAATAAATTTGGAATTACGGCCATTTTCTAATATTCCGTATTCACCTTAATCGAGATACAGTGGTGTAGTTTTTCCCAGAGGTAAATAGAATTCTCCAAATTTAAAATAAAATAAAAATACGCCCAAAACACAATCCAAATGGTCGTTTCGTGGTATTCTGATATTCGGTTTCGCCTTGTATATTGACTGAACGGAGACGAATGAAACTCTCAAAAAACAGCAATTTCATCAGGTCGGAGAAATCGAATAAAACTGTAGGTACAAATTCCAAATATATTTCGACCTTTATCTATTATGTATTTAGGTGTACTATATATTAAATACACATACTGATCGTATAAAATAAAATTCGAAGATTAAAATCGTAAACATTCAATTGTTGATATTGGTTTTTTTTTTTTTTTTTTATCTATAACTGAACCATAACTGCTTACACGTTATTTGTCGTATTAGTTTCAATAAAATAACAATAAATGTTTTAAAACATACCTGTTTAAAATTGGTATCACTAAATTCAAATTAATTTTCTAAAATCAAAAATGAGTTAAACACTGCATCTACTTGGTGTAGTCGAATAAATAAGGTCTATATATCAATATATCTAGGCCTATATCCAATTAAAATTGAGGATAAATCAACAAATATAAATTTAACAGGTCCTAGACACTATATCATATAACATATGAGTTATGACCTATGTTTGCCCTTTAAAAGACAAAATACAACATCATGACAACGAAAAGGGTGCTAAACACGAAAATAAAAATTGATATATAAAATAAATATATAATGTAATAATCCGGAGAAGTAGTATTTTTAAATATTAATTATTTTGAATACTATAAAATTATAAAGGTTTCACGGACGTTATATTGATGAGTATCGTGTATCTTTTTTGATTTGTTTCACAAATTATGTGATGCGAAAGATTCACGAGAGAATAACCTGAACTTGACAAAAACATGACGTTTTATACACACATTGTCATTGTAATGTGATTCTGACTCTTTTATTCAAAAGTTTGTGATATTTTAAATTTAAATTAAATTAATTTTTTCATAGTATGCACAACCATAAGTTGAAAGGACTACAGAACTTTACGTCATAATGGGAATTGGAATTTTGTTTTCAAATATAAAGCGTTTCGATTTTATGTCATTTTGACCTTTATTTTTTTTTATTACTAAACCTTTAGCCCTATGATTAAATGACCCCAACACCCCATACTATAAAACCATAATATACGTCCGTCATCTTGCGAAAAAAGAATTATGCATACAAAAAATTAATCCATTTAATGATAAGATGCGTGCCCGAATATTTCTGTTTAAAAAATAACCATAATAATTTCCTTAATAATATAATAATGAAAAATACGTATATTTTCAAGCTATATTCATGCAAAATATATTTATATATTTTATAAAATAAAATGTAATATATAAAATCTTATTGAGATTTATAAAAATTAAGATTTGTCATTATTTTCGCAAATTAGTTTTAAGTAATTATGTAAAATCAAAGGGAATAGAAAAATTCACTAAAATTATAAGAAAATTTGTTTCACATTATTCATGTAGTGTACAACTTACTAACATTAAAAGCTTTTATTTTTAGTATTTTTTTATCGATAACTTATTGAAAAATTTTTAAATACGAGTATATAATTTTTGAATTAGGTTTTAAAATTGTAATTTCCGAAATTAGATAAAATGGACTTGATGTATGGTACACTACATAGTATTATGCTGCGCAGTTTCCCAAACTTTTCATAAGTACCTACTATATTCACATAAAATAATATTATTAAAACGTTTAGGACCCATCTGCATGAGGCATAAAGGACTTTTCTGATTAGTCAATACATCTTTAATTATGTTATAGACTATATTAAAATTTTTATTTCCATCATTTTTTTGTAAATTATTAAAGAATTTTTAAGTTTTATATACCACCCACCAAAACTTTGATCACTACCTATTTAATTTGGGTAGTATCCATTGATGAGCAGTTTTCAAAAATATTGCTTTGAATAACGGTAAAATGCTGATCAGTGATTTCATTCTTGCATCATCAATAATATAATATTAGAATTATTTTTTTTTTCGAATTATATAAATCAAACTAAATTCAATTTAATAGTTTAACTATTTGTACTTAACTAGAAGTGACCAGCAGTGATAATAAGAATAAAGAATCAAGGCCCATATAGTGCAGGTTTCTAAAGAGGAAATTATTTTATTATTTAGACTACTTCAGACGACAATTTTAATTGAATCTAATATATTGTTTCACAGTTTGGAGTATGATGGATTTTCCATGAGATTTCATTCGTCCACTTATGTGTGTAAATCTCGAAAAATGTTTCTTCTGCGACCTAAAGTGACCGTTCGTTTTTATTTCTGTTCCATTGGGATTTCCGTCTCATTTTGATGCGTTCAATATTTTCATTAATTCTCTGATTATTATATTTTCGGTTTTCAATTTCCCTCATCATTTTTCTTTTTTATTTGGATAACATGGATAATAAAGATAATAATCCAGATGGAAGTTTGGAACACATGTTAAAAGGAGTGGTTAGAAATGGTAAATGGTAAATGATAAAATCGCTTAAAATTAATAAACGATCATTATAGATGTCAAACATTATATTTTTTATAATAATAATTGTTATTATATTATTTTTACGTATTAAATAAATATCATTCATTCGACCTTATTTTTGCCTTTTATTGAATTTTTTTAATACAAAGGTCGTTTTATTTGGGTAGAAAATGAGTTATATCATAATATAATATCTACCTACAGTGGTCGTGTAACCATGGAAGTACCTGTATACACCACTTACTGGCGAGGTTAGCCGAGTCTAACCGGGACTTTCGATGATACGTTAAGAGGATTACTTATAAGTGATCCGATATTCGATGGCCCGTGCGAAATATGTTAAAATGAGAAAGCGTCGGGATTAAAATGATAAACGGTTTACTCCGTTTCGTGCGTTTTCCCCGCACACGATATCCTACTGTTTCCCATATTTATAATCTCATTTTTACATCCATGCACACATCCGATCCAATTAATTTTCATCATGCTCTCGGTCAGACGACGTGGTAATTTCCAGTGAACTGTCGACGACGTGTATTAGTACTTACATAAAAAGTAGAAAAAAAAATCAAAATAGACAAATTGTAATTTTTAAATGGTTATGTTTATATATATTCACGACTTTTATGCAGACGATTGACCGTCGTGACATCATTAGGGGTTTCGCGTATTATTTTTATATAAAAATTGGTCCAGTTTACGTAGAAAATAGTACACTTTTTATGATTTAAAAATTCAGAGAACGAGTAATCGCCAGGAAAACGCGAAACAAAATTTACTCAACAACTACAATACAATTCTGAGTTTTCGAAATGTCACGATCTTAGATTTAACGGATTCTATGAAATGTAAGTATAGTGTTTTCTTATGGTTCAATTTCTGATACTATAACATTATTTATTTCAATATATATTTCAAAGCCTTATACGTAAATAATGTACGCCCACCTAACTCAATAAACAGACAAGAAGAATGTCACAAATCCAACTAGGTAGACCATTAATGTATATTTAATACTAACAAGAATATCCTATTATTCTTTACCCCATCTATTCAATATTAAATGGTGTTAGAAAATATGATATGAACTATTCCGCACAAAAATTATGTTAGCGAATCTCCGAATAGAATCAAATTAAATATTAATGCGTTCACCTACAAAGACACAAGTAATATTATTGTACATTCTAATAATTTTTTCACTGTGACAATCTTATGAATGTAAAAGTGTAGAATATTGTATAATTGTTCTTTTTCTATTACTCACGTTCTTATAGTTCATGGTTGGTATATTTTATTTTTATCAGGGCTTGAAACCGCTTCTGAAAATAGCGGTAACTGGTTGAAATGACTTAAAACCTCCGTGAGGAGCAGAACAATTTTAAGAACCGGTATTAAGCAATTTTTTAAATATATATATATAGGTATATTGATAAACTGTTCTTTGAATATTTAAAAAATAAATGGTAAACCCGCTTCTTGGTTTAAAACAACTTCCTTAAAAAAACCGGATACCGGCTTTAGATAGATTCTAACTTTTTAAAACAGTTGATTACAATTGAAATATAGGCTTTTTAAAAAACCTAATGTTCATGACTATTCGTCTTTCAACATTTTAGTCTCTTCCTTGTCATCCCGGAATATATGTTGTTCCAAGTTTGAAGCTTGTTTTCCACTCACAAACCTTTTACTTACAGTGACTCACTTCGATTATTTACATAATTATTAATTATATTTGAAAAACTATAAAAGCAAAATTTGTAAATAATTTGAATATAGTTATTTATATACTAAGAAAACAGAGGTTAGTATTGAATATTTATTTGTATAGTATTTCAGTTATCTTTAAATATTTTTATTCACAATGTAATTTACTCATATTATGTAATCAAATACTGAAACATAAATAATTGTATACATATATAAAGAAATATTTTTCTAAAAAATATTCTTAAAATGTAATAAATGATTTTCTTTTTACAATATGTATTTATAAAGAAATTTGATTAGAAAGAGTCGCATATGAGTTTTAGGATAAAGTGGGTTTTTAATGCCAAATTCATTCTAGATATATATTAAACTTTAAAAAATTTTTATTTTCCCAGTAGTTAAAACTGTTAAGAGGACACTAATACTAACCATTTTAAGGGGTTCTGTATGGGACAATTTTTAACAATTAAAAAATGTTAAAATACATTTTAAAAGTAATCTAAAAATAGTTACATATCTTCCATTTTTTATTGTTATGTATTCACGACATTTGTTCAAAAACTACTATTATGGCTTTCTAATCTCAGTTTCATAAAAAATTATCATAAAAAAGAAATAATTACTCTAAACAAAAGATGAGAATTTAAACTAAGACCGAGCATAAATTTTTGTTCGACAAATAATGTATAAACATCTACAAATTGTGATTGAAAAACTTAAATTTAAAAAAATCATTTTAATTAAAATAAAGATCTTGTTCGTCTGTAGTAATTATTTTCATCTATTATATTATGTTTAAATTTTGAATCCACTATAACTAGGAGATAAATTGAACTTAGTTAACGAAAACTCGTTTTAATGCCTTAAAACGCATATATTTTGTCTATACATTAAATTGAAAATAAAAAAATAATACCTTTTATTGTTTATACAGTAACTACATATTATATGAAGTATTTTATAAATGTAGGGGAAATAATAAAATAACAAACAAATTGTCACGGCAACCAATTATTATTATTTTTTAATTGACCCGTTAAAAATTAAAGGTAATTTTGAGTTTCTAAACATTAGTTTTGACACAACTTATTCCTGTTATGTCTCTCGTTCCTGTTCCTCTATCGGTAGTTTCTATGTGGAGAATTAGGATTTTTGATTTGGTTACTACTTACTAAGGAGATAGGTGAATAGATAGATATAGATAATTAATAAATTCTAGTTTCGCCTCTGTTGCTAACTTGTTTTTTTTATTTTTTTTTTGTTAATATAAAGTATATTATACCGAATTTCACTCAATTGTTTCTAAAACACAATTATTTATCTTTGTATTCAAATCTAAAATAAAAATAATTCATTTTACTTTCGAGTACCAAAATAACAATGGACATACTTCTACCATCTACATAATAATATCTGGACGACTTTTTATAATTAATCTTACTTTAAAATTGAAGTTAGGTAATTATAATACAAAACAAAATCAGTATACTCTAGTTGTCTCATTACTATGCCTCAAACCTATCTACTTTTAAATTTTTTTTTATGTAATTTCTAATTGGATGTAGATATTTCAACCTGTATTTATATAAATAAGATTTCAAACAGTATACTTAATACTTGTAGATATTATAGGACGGACAGTCAATCTTTAGAAGTATTGTTCCCAATTGCAGTGCGATATTTTCAACTATTTATATCGCGTATCAAACGATCGTTCAAAGTTTAATTATTCGTAATTGAACACCACCCTTGATAAAATACGATATCGCCTTACCGTGAATATTAATATTTCATATGCAGATGGTTCGTGAATTATAAATTTTTAATTTGCAACATGTCCTCCTACAATATGCATCCGAGCAATGACTATACCGTTGGAAACACAAACAATAATTCTTGTACGTCCTTTGCAATTCGTTCATCCAAACTATTTTACCAAGAATAAATTATTCCATATCTACCTACATAATGTTAGTAAACTATCAAATGTATTTTATTAATTTAGATTCGTATATCTTAAAGTACACTACGGACCAGTATTGGAATGACTTTATAAAACTAGTTATCTAGTGAGCTGAGAAAATTGTATCCAAATAAAAGTAATTTGATACTTATCTAGATAAATATCATGAATATTAATTTAAAAATATAATATTAATTACAAAAATCATTGCATTCAATAAAACGTATCTGAGAGTGGCTTCGGTGTAGTATACACAACTCTTAATATTAATTATATACTCAATACATACTTATGTTTAACATTACGTTGAAGAACAAACTATGTAGAAATAAACATGATTTAGTGTAACCTTATATATATTTTAAAATGTAATATGCTATGTTTATAAGAGCTCAGTTTCATATAGGTACATAACTACTATTATTATTATTATTATTATATATTCTGAATAAGTATAAACAATATACTATATAAATATTATAATCAAAGTACTATAACAGAATTATTAGGGATGGGTATCGGCATGAACCAATAATAGATATCGGCTGATATTTAAACTGTCGGATATCGAATGTACCGATATTTAATTTATAATATATAACCTATCAATATACTGACGATTCTATAGGAAAAACCACAAATAAAATGTTATTTTTTATTATATTAGCGATGTAGGTACCGAAGTATGTAAATAAAAATATATAACTAAAAAATAAATGTTATTCACACTGCAAGAAAGCGTCAACATAGATTAATGCCTATAAGCAGATTTGTTATCACAATTAACAGAGTAAAAATTTCATGAGTTGAAATGTAAAATAAAACCATTTTTACATTTAAAATATCGGATCGGGTATCGGTTTACTATCAGTACAAACTATCGGGTTATCGGATATAGGAAAAAATAACTATCGGCCCATCAATAACAATTATACATGTGGCAGTCACAAAAGTACAGTAGGTAGGTATAAATATTATTCCCGCCGGTATTTTAAACAAAATGTAGCTGGAAAAGTCAGCAATTTCATAGGTGCAAAGTTACTATGGGGTTGCGTGAAATGCGCGTGGACTTAAAAAATAAAAATAAATAAACATCATTGTAAAACCACTAGCTCCCTCGCTACGCTCAGAATGTAAAATACTTTTTTTAATTTAGTTAAATTAATGCACGACTAACGTAATATTAAATTTTTTCAGGTCTCAAAATCTCATTTTACCAACTATTCTTATATAACTTCAATACCTCAAAATTGATATTTTGGTCGAAAAAATTTAAATGACTACAAAAAAAAATTGTGACAACAGATTTTTGAGATTTTTTGAATTTAGTTAGAGTAACGTATATTTAACGATGTATACAATTTTCAGTGCTTAAAACCTAAAATTTTAGGACATAGAAACCTCGAAATCTAAAATGTTTATAAATAGCACAAGATCGCAAAAAAATTAAAGAAACTTAATCAACGTAAATATATTACTAAATTAAATATTCGATGTAAATTTTAAGATTTTCAAGTCATTATTTACGAAATTATGAAGAAATTAAAAATCTTGATTTGACGAAATCGTATTGTGCCGTTTTTCAATTAATTCTTGGTAGTTTTTCCTTACGCATTAAAAAATTATTGAGAAAATCGAAACATGACCTCTTAAAAGTACTAACTAGATGTAATTTACTACTGAAAACCAAATAAACTTGTAAAACTCGGAGTACTCCTTCTGGTAGAAAAAGTGTTTGCAGAAAAATAAAATAAAATAAACATCATTGTAAAACCAATAGCTCCCTCGTTACGCTCAGAATCTAAAATATAATGTAATATAATATTAATTATAAAAATATCATATCATACATGAATTAAAATTTGATATTGACAATGTCACTGATAGTGAATTGTGATAAAAAAAAAAATGAAAATGACAACTTTATGTACGAATCACACAAATGTATACTTCATAAGAATGAGAGGAAAATTATATCGTTATCTTTAAATATATATTTCTTCTATCCGAGTGTAGGTATTTAAACTCCTCATAAATGACTGGACCGATTTTATTGAAATTTTTTGTATATGTTAGAGTGGGGACTTGGATGGTTTAGATATACAATTGAACCCGGTAGGTGGTACTGCAATCGGGTTCTGGTAAATTTATTTTTTATTTTTCAAGATTTTTCGCGTGTCATAACATATAACGCCAAAATTTCACCTCCCCCCACGATATTTTTAAAAATGAGAAAAATCATGAGTTCATGAATAATTGACTATTAAAACCTTTTGAGAAGTTTATGATTAATTGACCTTCTGCAGAAGTTTGTGTACCATAGGTGGCGCTGGTGTCAAATACTGTGGTATTTGTAAATATATAAATTATTTTTTTAAATTATACTAAAACGGACTAAGCAAATAGAATATGTAAAATACTAAACACTGGGGCAAACGAAGTTGCATAAAATTGCTATGTCGTACTCATATATAGAAAAGTTTCTATAAAGATTAAAAAAATATTTAAAACAAAATAATCTAATCCGGGCAACGCCGGGTAATTTAGCTATTAAACTATATAAATGATTTGATTTAATAGTTTACAAAAATGCACTCATTATACAATATGTGCAAAATCCGTATCTCTTTTTCCGTTTTGAATAACGTGGAATTGCATTTTAAATTGGAACATCTACTTTGCGATTAATATTTTACCACAACCCCTTGGATTCTCTTATCTCATAAAAAACCTTAACCAATTTTTTTAGAGATAAAGATTTTAAAAAATCTTTAAAAAAAAATAAAAATAATAAGTTTCAAAATAATAATATGCGAACACTGATATAACTTGGAAGTAGACGAAATCCAAAAATTAAGCATGTAATGTTAGGTTGACGACTTGAGACGTGAATGAAGTTCATATAGTTGCAGTAAGAGAGTTAATTGTATATTATGTGTCCATTATTGGACTTGGTGTGATTTATCATTAAAGCATTCCAATTCTCACGTTAATACTGTCTTTATATTGTTTTTTAGAAAATGTTTAATTTGAAGAAAAATATAGGGTTTATTAATAAAACTGTTGTGTTCACTCTTGTTTATCAACCTTCATCGTTGGCATTCATGAGTATTATTGATCAACTTCTGGCACGCAACCCAAACACATATATTAATGTATTATTTAATAAGTAATACATTTGTAAATGTTGCATGAAAATAACGGAAGAAGTATAGCGGTTAGACGGACGGTAAAAAAATAGTGAAGTATTTTTTTAAATATTCATCCAAATCGTTAAGGAAACAATCCATATAAATCATAAATTTCCCAAAGCGGAGAATGATCGTTCATTTGAATATATAGGTAAACATTGTCAAACATACTTATTAATACGAAACAGTTTATTTAACAGTAAACTACATAATTTCGTATAATATTATATTGATCTTAATTTAATCGCTTGTACCACTCCGCCCTGAGTAACGTTTTCGAGATATATGAGATTGGCAATTTACGGAACAATCTCCTCGGGCACTATCCCGCTTGGTCGCTCAAAACGAAATAATAAAAATAATAGTAGGTACCGAAATATATACGGTAAGCCGTTAAACGAGATCCTTGGAAAATGTTCGGAGAGACGTTTAATTATTTTTTCAAGTAATTAATACGCGTTAATGTTATTTTGTTCAATATTCACGTGAACGATTTTTCAAAGTTACGAACGTGATTCTATCGGGAGAAAATATATTAAAAACACAAAAATACTCTTAAGACTATTGAATAAAATTAACGAAAACAACCAACAAAATATATTGTTACAATTTATATATACGTATATAGTGCGAATAATTACCGTGAATATTAATTAAATATTTGACTTTCGAGTATTGGCATTTTTGTGTTAACCATATTGAACGTCTTAAATTTAAAAAACAGAATCTTTATGTAATTAAATGAATTATCCATCCCCGAATTAAACAACGATGTATACCATCGGAGAGAGCAGAGTGAGATGTACACTCCGGTTATTCACTCTTTTTTTTTTTTTTTTTTTTTTACTTTGTTTCGTCGAAAAATCGACGTTAATACGTCCATATATTGTATTCTTATCGATAAGGACATATTTAAAATTCCATATTTTTTTCCCCGGATTTTTTTTTTTTTGGACCATCTTTGCCGTTTTCTAAAATTCACACGTTTCGTCGATCGGACCATTTTAATGACTCACGGTGGCATTTCATCTTCTACCCCAATCGTCTGCGATTCGATACACAGAATCTTCCCTCCGAAATCGTTTCGGATTAAACGGTATATTGTTTATCAATTACTTTTCGACCGTCTTGACCACGTGACATTGGCGTGATCTCGGCAGGCCGCCGGGTCACCCGGTCGGTCGAGTGGCGCGTCCGATCGAGATAATAATAATAATAATAGGTAATATACGTATATCATATATATCACTTGCACTGACGCCGATTTTCAAAAACCTCCAACGTTAACCGGCACGATTGGTCGGTTTTCGGTGGAATTTTTCGTTTGTTTTTTGCGTGGCAATGGGTTTGTTTCTGGAAAATCGTATTTAAGAAAAAAAATATACATATATATATATATATATATATATATATAACAACAACAATAATAATAATAATAAAAAACAAATGACAAACCACTATATCACTGAAATGAAATAAGTAACGAGTTCGGGGTACCCACCGTGAACATGGAAACGGACGCGTGTATATTTATATTATTATTACTATTATTATTATTATTATTACTATTATTATTATTATTATTATTATTATTATTATTATTATTATTATTATTATTATTATTATTATTATTAAAGACGGACGTGATCGTATAGTCGTCGCCGGTCGCTGTATACGTCTGGCGACCAATAAAAAATACATTATCGTGTCGCTGTATACGTACATAATGTTACGCCGATGAGCATCCGAACGGACATAAAAAACTTCATGGCGACGTTAAATAATTTCCCCGTTTCTTCCAAGTCGCACGTTTACCAGTCACCCTACTGCCGCACGATAAAACGTCTACGCGTGTGTTTATCGCTCCACGGCGGAATATAATCTAGACGTCAATAGACGTGCATTTCTCCAGCCCCTCCCCCCCAAATTCGATTTTTGGAATTTTTTTTTTTACCAATACTTATAGTACATAATTTGTACAAATGTGTACAACAGGAATTACAATTTGTACACATTTAGTTTCCAAGTCAAAAAAACTGATTATTTCCATTTTGGGGGGCTGAAGAAACGTTTATCCAGCCCCCCCCCCACCAGACTATTTTGAATTACTTGGAAACTAAATGTGTACAAATTGTAATTCCTGTTGTACACATTTGTACAAGTTATGTACTAAATATTGGTAAAAAAAAAAATTCCGAAAATCGAATTTGGAGGGGGGGGATGGAGACATGCACGTCGTCAATAACCCGCCCGCACTGTCCGCACTGCCGGGCCCGCCGCCGCCGCATCCGTCCCCCACGTCGGATTTTCCGATAACCCTCCCCCCACCCGCTCCGGTCGCCGTGGGCCGCCTCGCCATATTTACGCAAGGACAATAAGGACATTAATAATAATATTGTCCTGGACCCGATCGGGTGGCCGGCAGGACCGCTCTGCATTACCGGGCACCGCGTAATATACCTACAGTGGAAATGCCGTGAACAAAAGTGCTCGTTTTTACAATCATAAAAAAATGCCAAAACGGAAAATGTGACTACGATAATTCCGTAGTATTATCATCATAACCGAGTCGCGTATACTGAAATTATGTTTCATTCTAATACCTTTTATTGTACATTTTTTTTTTATATATATTTATGGTACCACCATCACTATCACTGCAGTTTTGCACATGAATATATTTGATAATTATTATCGACAAAAAATTTGATTGACAGCGCTTGAAATTTAATAACACTATATTTTAATTCGCGTTGTGTAAATTGACTCTATCAATTAAAAAAACATAGGTACTACTTCATTACGTCACAGTTTATATTAAGTAATGGAAAATTGAGTCAAAAATTAAAATCTTTTGTCTATTAGCGTTAAGCGCAAGACAACGCGTAAAAGTTATCTCAAGTCTCAGAAAAAAAAAAAAATATATATATTTTAATAATTTTTACATTATAACATAGGCGTGTCTACGTGTCGTTCCTATCATACACTGCAGACACGACCTGCAAAATCAGCAGCAAATTAAAATTTTGTCTGAATTACCATGTTTTGTGCTATATTACAATTAATATATTCATGACAACATTTATGTGTCTGTAGTCTGTGGCTAATATAAATTATATCTACTATTATAAATTTTGTTTTTTTAATGTGTAAGGAAAAAACTACACAAAAATGACGATAAAACGGCAAAAATACAATTTTGTCAAATCGAGATTTTTTATTTCTACGTAATTTCGAAAATAATAACTTTAAATTCTTGAAATTTACAACGAATATTTAATTTAGTAGTAAAATAAAGTAAAAATGTAAAAATATTTTTTTCGAATTCAATGACTTATCATTACTTTCAAATGCAATACATCCACCAATAATAGGTAGGTATCCTATCTGATAAGTGCTTCCAACCGACGAGCGAAGTGCACCTTATTTTAGATTTCATTGATAAATTAGCAACTATAACTTCTAAGACGATTAATAATTGAATTTATTTCCTAATTACAAATGATAGAACAAATTTTTATATATTTTTATAATGTAATAATACTTTTCACCACAATTCCTGTGACTAGCTGCAGTTTGTGCGAACGTGCATTTTCGAAATTGGCCATCGTTAAAACAAAACTTTGCAGCACAATGACTCATGAAAGACTTGAGTCACTAATGTTTTTCATTTTCATATATTCAGAATTTAGAACTTTAAATTTTGAAACAATTAATTACTTGATTATGAGAGAAAAATTATAAACAAAAAAAAATGTTTACCTTTTTTTTTTGGGGGGGGAGGGGGGATAAGTGCATGACCCGCGAAGAAAGTCTGAACACACCTATGCATTATAATAAATTATAAAGGTAGACAGTAAGTACCTACTCAATTCTGTCAATTGTCAAATAAAATTTTTTTTCGACATAACTAAATATATAACAACGGTAATCATAATTAACTGTACATACTTAAACTATTGTTTTATGCACAAACATTACAATTGAAATCATGGATATAAATTTTTTTATTACACTTCATTATATCCTTCTTTAATGAGTTTTCTCTATTGATTTTTTCCAAAGAAAAAAATCTATTGATTAAAAAAGATTGCCTAAGACCTGAGTAGATACATATTAATTTCCTACCTAAAATAAACCTTATAACTTTCAACCTATTTTAAAGTCAGATATGTCATTAATTGAAAGGCCCTTCTTATATAATAATTACAATGAGTCATAATATTATTTAATTGAACATCTTTCCTGTATCAATATTTTTAATGTTAACATTTTTATGAATAAACGTATCGTTCATAAGAATATTTTTGATCTAGTGACGTCGAAATACTTATATATTCATATAATATCAATGCTGTATAGGATCGAGTGATGTTTATATATATATGTATATAACAAACAACTAAAACCTATGAACATTTTACGTTCCAGACTATTTTATTTTAGCCCATACTCGACTATAGAATTTTAAGATGGGTCTGATCATTGTATACGTATGTTGTATAATATTTGTAAATTAGATTAAAAAACGAAGATTTTTCTAGTCTCAGAAAAATATATATGAAGATATTAAATATTAAAAACGTTTCAAAATACTATAGAGTTTTGATATTTCTAATTTGTATTTATTCATTTTTACAATTGCTTTTTCTTTTAAGTAAATGAAAATTGTTTTTATATCATTGGTTATGTTGTTTCTAATTTTAATTAGTATTGTCAAAGTAATAACATTTTATATTTTAATATGCAATTTAAGACTCGTTAAGAGAGTATAATGGTTTTTGAGTTAAAGCAATGCGTATACTATATTGAGTGTCTACAGTATATTTATAGTAATACAGTATAGTATAGATAATATTGTATAATAATATAAAGATACTCACCTACCTAATATATTTTAATTTTGAAATTCTCCATTTTCCATACTTCTGGTAAACCCACGTTTTAATCAGAAAAATGTGTAGGTATTTTTAAAACGAAATTTTCAATCATTTTAAATTTTATCGGGAAATCACGTTTTCTTCCGTGTCTATTTTTTCTGGACATTTTTATTTCTACAGTTTTTAAATAAATAAAAAGCTCTTATAACGGTTTACTATATTTCTTATCACGTAACCAACGAAAGTACTGTCAAACTAGCTCGAGTAATAATATACTATTGACTGATATGTATGCATGCCTTGCAGTGTGGAAAACTTGAAAAATTTTGAATTCGATTTTGGACAGACTGACCACCGGTTTCGTAGCATAAAAAAAAAAAAAGAAGAATATTATAATATGTTTTATCGTACATTCCGTATCGACGTTGGCTAAAAGATATGTGATATAAGATATTATATACGTGCCTTCACGTTATTTCCGGGGATTTTTTTCAACGAGCAGATAAGATGAAAATCGATGATTATGTTAAGGGACTCATACGTTTCTTTCTTAAAAAAAAAAAACAAATAAAACCTATGAAATTTTGCGATTTTATGAGTGTACACCTATACCACTAAAGTCGAGTGGTTCGTAATTTTGGTACGTATGACATGTACATAATATATTATGCAAATAAAATGGTTATTTCGAATTGAAACAATTCCCGTTGGAATTATGTTTCTTCTCTGTGTTGGAGACATTGACAGCATTTTTATTTTTTAGTATAGGTAAATAATAATCCAATTGCACCGTAATCTATTTTAACCCCTCGTCTTCATTTGAGCGTGACGTTATAATAATATACTGACGATGAAAAATACTAAGACATTTTTATAAAAATAAATAAATAAAATAATAGCCCATTCTAAGATTCATTATTTTCCAGGATACTTAAAATACTTTTTTTGCAACAACATATACTCAATATGAAATTTAATTAGAATGTTGAGACTTAATAAATAACTTTAGCTCTATTAAATATTACAGATTACTCTCAAGAACTATAATATCAAAAAATACTGTTAGTTTTGTAATTTACCTAAAAAGTTCTTTCTCAAAAATAAAATGTATAATTATATAACACCTAAATATATACATTTACAATTTTTAATAGTTTCCAATATTTTCATAATATTTTTAACGTAAAAGCTGTTAACGTAAATGTAACAGTTTTGAAATATAAATTCTTTTAATATAAAACTGCTCAAATTTTAACAATAGTCAATCAATTTGTCTCTGGTAATCCAGAACCCAGGTGAATTAATGTAGATGCAGGGGGGTCTTAGGTATAAATATGTCAACTTAAATAACACTTTTGGCCTAGCATTTCTATATAAATATTATTCAAAATGTCTTTATTGGAATTCAACAGCATTAAATTTTGTAAGGGAATACATGTTACAGATCTTAAATAATTTTCAATATTTTTTTTAGTGTACTAAATGTATATTTGAAATAGTTTATAAGATTCTGATATTATAAATATTTTTGACAAGTTTGACAAACTTTTTCAGTGATTAACTAATATTAAAATTGAAAAATAATTCCATCATGATCATATATTTTAGTTGCACAACTTTCGAAGGATACAGATTAATAGCTTTATTAATATCTTCTATACTATAACTTAACATTAATGATAATATCAAAATTTGGAATAAGGCTTTATAGTCATTATACATTTTTTTAAACGTCCCAAAGATAATATTACCAGTGTCTAAAACGTATATAAACCCTGCTTTTGCCTAAACTTAGAAATTTTTTAAACTGCTTCTAAAATCTGTTTATAACATATACAGCTATGTTTTAGTACAACTTTAATTAACACTGCAAGAGCAGTTTACCTTGTTTTTGAAAGATTCCGTATTTGTAGAAAAATAAAAAAAATACTTTTGTTTTTGTATACTTGCTTCATTATTACAGCTGTTGCTTTTTCATAGTCTATGACATGCGTATTACAATGGTGATAATTGTTAATAGAGTGAAAATAGAATGGGGTTCGTCAATATATTTAATTTTTGATAATTTCTATTTTGGATTTATATATTTCATGACGATGAAAATATTTTACTGATGACGTAATATTTACAGTTGTAAATATAATGTACTTATTATTTTCTGCCACTTATTTTCAAGTTTCAAGGAATTATTATTTTGGTAATATGTCATAGTATTATTTTTTTTTTGAGTATTTACGCCGGGCCAGAATCTATCATATAAGTAAATATATATATATATTACCAATAAAATAGCTTATTAAAGTTTTGACAATATTTTTATATTTTATGAAAACTATAGAACACGAAAAATTAAATAAAAGATTGTTCTTTACTCATATTGTATTCGCAAAATAATATAATATTGATTAAAAAGAACCAAAGTTATAACAATAGAAATTTCAATTAAATATTCACACGAACACCATAGTAGTAAATTCTAAGTGTTTTGATTTAACAAAAGGCAAAACTTAACGATGTTTTCTACACGGATCACGTTAAATAAATTGGATATTTTTAAAAATGTTTTTATATGACTGAGCATGGATGGATCGGTAAATGTTTTTAGCCAAGAAAACTTAAATTGATATACGTCCACTGGAAGAAATGTCCTCTTCCTTAGTTTAGTATGCATTTATTTTTCAAATTAAATTACTTTCTATTATCGAGTGTATACTGTAATTTCGGAGCTATCTAATTTATTTTATGATTGTTTTAAATTTAAAAGTGGCATCAGTAAATAACTCCGTTCACACAATTCCAAGCAAAGATATCTCCGTCTCATTTTTTTGCTACAGTTTTAGCGATTTTTATTTTTTTTATTTTGGAAAATGTAAGTAATTTTCTACATATTTTCAATAATTTATTACTTTTTAGTTTTTACGATCATTTTCTTAAAAAAATGTTGACTGCAGAAAATTAACGTCTCAGCATTGAATGAGAAAGTTCAAACTCTTAAATTCTTTAAAATGCTTTTGTAAAATAAAACTGTTTAGAATTGTTTTAAAAAAACATTAATTATTATAAAAGCCTTTGTTTTATAATAATAATAAATTAAATAAAAATAAAGCAATTGTTAACTTTATAATAGATGGCCTATATAAATGTTAACACTATCGTAGAAATATCCTTGTCCTCATCTATGCTAATCACCCTTCCCCATCCCCAAATCATACCTGTTCATATCTCTGTAGTTGAGAATTTTTGGCGTTATACATTTTGTAATTTACTTGAATTTTAGTGAAATAACGCAGTACAAAAATTTTCAATTTTAAAAATCGGCCTATCAAGCTGAGTGCGTGAGAATAATGAGAGAATTGAAAACTTTCTATCGACTGACGACGACGTGTGTGTCGGAAAACGGTATAGAAAGGTTTGGAAAACTGTTAAGAAAAAATCATTCATAACAACAGTCGTCTCACTTTGAAACTTTTTCACTTCGATCTGATCTATTCCGGTCTAAAGATGGTCTTCCGTTTATATCTAAGTTTTCTGAATCATCTAAAATCACTCGTTGGCGCATATAACACTTAGGGAAATATACTTTAGGTATATATTTGTTATTATAGTATTATCTCTCACATATATTGTATATTTATATATGTGTATTGCATATATTTTTTTGAGTGAAAAGTTTACAAATGCCTATTATCGAGATGACTGTTAAGTCCATTGTTTGGAAAACGACGGTTCGATAAAAGTTTTGTTGCTTTTGAGTGTACGTGGGGTTTTTTTTTTTTTGCATTTTTTTTTTCTTCTGATATATCCACACAGTCTACATGTGGGGCTGCCATATGAAATCGTTTAGTTACTGCATATAACATACACAGTTTATGTATATATAAGGGTTGATCGCAAATATTACAACAAAGTGCTTTATCATCTGTCCGAAAAACTTTTCCGGAAAACCATTCTAAACCTGTCGAAGTTTAATGCCCGAACATCGTCGTCGTCGATACAAACTTTATACACTTTTCAGAAATTTAAATTATTTTCCCACCAGTGGAAGTTAAGTTAGATCTCAATATCAAGTTTTGATGAAATCCCCTTTCCCTGGTATAAATATATGAAATATATCAGTCTTAGTGCATAATTCTCGAGAACCAAACATGGGGACCTGTTTCTACCAAAAATCATATTTTACTAAAACAAATATAACAAAACTATATTGGAAAAGCTTTTAAAGTTACTAAGTTCATAGTAAACCGAATATAATAATATAGAAGAAAAACAATGTTTTCCCCTAAATTTTTCAGAAAAAAAGTTAGAATGTATGACTAGTATTTAGTAGAGTAGTATTTAGTTTTCAAGAATATGTTCATGGATATAAAGAGACGGAGAAATTATTCCTTTTACTATTTTTTTTTTCATGTATTTTATAAGTGTTGAGAAATATCAAAACAATTTCGTTTTAATTATTAATATATATTATGGATAAAAATTGTACTTCTTCAATATTATTCATGGAAGATTTATGTTTACCTGTCATAATATTGTTCTACGGTATTATAGGTTCTTAAAACGTATGTATTATTATTTGTTAGTTAAATATCATGAAACTAATTTCAAATCTAACAGTATACAGATAGAAATATTAAATACTGTTAATTTAATATAACACAAATAGGCGTATGGAACTCTTTTCGATTGCGGCCACAAAATAAGGTTTCTATTTTGGGTTCCTGTCCTAACAGATTTTCAAATAAGATCTGAAATCTCATAAAATATTAACTATTCATATTTATTTGTAATATTATTACTATGGCTTATAAGGGTTTAAATATTTTTAGAGATTATTAAAATATAGATAATTTGATGATCTAGTTACTAAAACTAGGTATTTAAATTTGGAGTTCAAAATCTCAACAATCAAAATCCCGACCATCAAAATCTTGAAAAATCAAAAGCCTGACGGTCAAAATCTCGACAAAAATTATTCCGACAGGTCAAAATCTCGACATGTCTATATCCCGACAGATCAAAATCCCAACATTTTGAAATCTCGACAGGTCTAATTCCGACAATAAGGCACTGGATGTTTTTAACCCGTCTTATATATTGAAATTCGAAAATATCAACAAAACATAAATGTAAGGTAATTTATTAAAACTAGATTTTTAGGATAATAACAAAAGGCTACAATACAAACGTAGAAATTGACCTAAATGATAAACAAAACGTCATTCGTCAATTTCTGCCAAAATTTCTATTAAAAATTAAAAGCGATAAACGGCACCCGACTTATAAAAGCGGGACAAAAAACTTAAATATTAGTATTATATTATGTATCATATATGGAACGCTTATAACTATATTGTGACATTAGTCCTCCATGGAATTTTTTCCATTTTAAGCCCTGAGTATAACACATACAATTGATAAGCATTTTTAATTTTTACATATCTGTAATGACCAAGAAAATTCACTAAATGGACAATAAAAAAAAAACGTTTGTACTAATGCCTAATAATATGTAATTACATCATTTTGAGAAAAAATTTACGTGTAAATAGTGAACACATTAAATAGAGAACATGAACTAAAATATTATTTATTTAGGAGTACCGAATGAAAATGTATGTATTCTAAACGGAATAATATTATATTATTATAATATAATATATATATATTATAATAAAAATAAAAAAACTGTAATATATATAATCAATGGTGATACTTGTGAATAAGAACTAAAAAACGTACCCGGGCGACATTCCATTGTCACGTCGGCCGTCGGCTACTCTTGATTATTAATTTCAAATAGAGAATTTTCCATGAAAAGTTGATTATTACACTCATAATTTTGATATCTAGTACGAGATAAGAAATTTGAATGATAATATGGTTCATTATACTGAATTGATTATTATTTATAACGGTTTTTTATTCTATTAATCGTTATGTATGAACGGTTAATTGTAAACAATTTTTTAGAGAGATAAACTATAGAGAATACGCAGCGACGACGAAATTATGACTTTACTGGTATATTTAAAATGCGTGTAAACGACTCAATAATTGTCGTAAAATTATTTTTCAGATATATGAATATTTTTGTTTAATTTAGAAGAATAATTGCATGTATTAAAAAAAAAACGATTTTCAAGTTGTATGGTCCTTTAAGAGGATTACACACGTTGAAAACACGGTGAAAATCACCTTCATACACTTCCGACAGTACATACAGTATAATTATCGTAGGTTAACAATTTTGTTACCAAATTAAAGATGAGAATATAAACTATGATTTTACGCCAATTTTCAAATTGTATTTAAAATTGTAGTTTATATTCAATTTTGAAAATAAGATTTTTTTTATATTTTCAATATTTTATAGAATATGTTAGAATTAATTAATCCCAAAAGGCTGGCATATGGTAATATTTTACGTTTTTGGTATCAAAATTGTTAACTTACGATAATTATATAATGTGTACTGTTGAAAGAGTGAAATCGTGTTTTTTTTTTAACAAATATCATAATTACACAGTAATAAATAGTAATAAGAGTATGGGGCGAATTTTAGATTAATTTAAAATGTACATAACTATTTTTCATTTGTTCGATTTTTGTTTTTCCTAAAATGTCTTAAAAGTTGCCTATACAGAATCCTTTAAAATTAGGCGTGTCGCATCCTTTTAAATAATTTTCACGGTTATTTTTATTTTTGTACACGAGTACAACAAATATTCTATGCTAAATTATCGGGATTTTGATATGTCGGGATTTCAACATGTCGGAAATTTGATTGTCGGGATTTCAATTGTCTGGATTTTAATTGTTGGGATTTCGACCTGTCCGAATTTTGATTATCGGAATTAAGTACCGGACCCCTATCTCCAAATCATCAAATAATTAAATTCACAATATACCTAGTAACTATATAATAAAATTAATATAAAATGAATAATAACTTTCTCCCTGGACACCAATTCAACAATCTTAAACCAATTTTAGAAACGGTTATAGTACTAAAATTTAAAGAGTCCGGTATGAATTTAAGATTTTATTTATTTATTTATTTTAAACATATGTTATTAGTCCATCATAGTTACTAGCATAATTACAATTATTGATTTAGTTTCCAGGAGATAGATATTATTCATTGTAAACTAATTTCATTACCTACATAGTTAATAGGAACATTGTAGATTTGGTTACTTGGTGATTTGTAGATAAATATTAATCGTTTTGTTGTATAATATTTTTTATTCTGAGCATAGCGATGAATATATTGGTTTTTTTGTAAAAAAAAATATTGTGTACTTATCTATACACTTTTTTGAACAGAAGAATTTAAAGTAAAAGTTTTCTGGCATCAAGGTTCTTATAAGAAATGGATTCTAGTTTTTTATAGACGTCATTTTTTGATTTTCTAAGCAGTTTAGAAAATCGTAAGAATAAACTAACTTTTATAATGGAAATATCACGAAAAGTTGTTATAAATTATAAAATAACAAATTTACAAGTCATGGTTATTGTTTATATATCATGTAGATGTCACCTATATATAGGTGACGTCTAATATTTATAAATTTGAGAATTAAAATGCTAGAAACTTGAAATTTACACCAAATATTTATTCTAGCACTCAGTATTTTGACGTCTTGTTTTTCATTAGCTATATAGATGATAATATTAATACTCAATACAATGAAGTTTCATTTAAAAGAAAGCATTCTTTTCAGATTCAATATAAACACCAGTAGTATCCTACTCAACGAGCAAAGTTTTAAGATTGTTGTTTCCCAGTTTAGAAACCGGGAATTTTACACGCTCACAGGGTAGACTTTCCTAACTTGTTTCTTATTAACTCAGTTCCAACCCTTGCATACGAATCGATTAAAATTTGATCAATTTCGTTAATTGTGAATTTTAGTTTTATTTCTTTCCCCCGGTTATACAAAAATACAGTAAATAAATAATATTTAAACTTTTCAAATACTCATTAAAATGTTTTTTCATCACATGGTAAATGATTGTATGTTTAAATAACAAGATTTTACCTGGATAAAAGTAACTAATTTTAAACTTATTACGATAATATAAAATATTACAAAAATAATGTATATTGTAAAGTACCTACATGTTTTATTCAGATAATTACACTAGAGTAACATAGCAGTAATTTTTAAGCTCAATTGTATCGATTTTTTTTTATTTTGCTTCGTCCATTGTTGTATCAACTATTAGGCTTAAAATTGTTCTGCTCAATCGTATTTTAGCCTTTAAATAGGACCTATTTTTGTTTTAACAACGTTCATATAATTATCAAAAAATTAATTTTCTATAGCTTTATTTGTATAATATCTACTTTATATAAATATTACGTGGTAATTATCGTCCTTTGAAAAAGGAGGACTTCTCGGTATCCTGTATGTGTCCTGTGACCCGATGTAGCCTTTGATCTAGATCTGAATCATCGTAGTACCTAAAACCAGATTAATCACGAATAAAAATATTTACCGGACTGTGACTCTGTGCAGTTTCGCAATCAAACTCCAGAAAAACAGCCAAACCACCTATACTCAAATTTCATATACTTTGTATATTTATTGTTATAAATAATACAAAACATTGTTAGGTTAAAAATACATCGATAGTAGTAATAATTAGTATTACAATTACGTAATTAATATAAATATATTATATAATAGGTACCTTATGTCATATGACCATTTTTGTGTTCAATTATTGAAATCAATTTTTTGAAATAGGTACCTACTATCAAATATTTTATTCTTTGGATTTTCAAATAATTACCAGAGTACAATTCCACATTATGTATAACCCTTCTTATAAAATTAACGCTATATCATATACGCATTCCATTTGTTGAAAAAAAAAAAACACAATCGACAACAAATTTCCTACTATTTCATAACAACTGATTCAAGAAAAATAATAAAAGTGCAATTTTAAACAATTTTCTAAACAAAGTTGGTTTAATTTTATTCAAAACAAAAACATAATTGAATTTCATTTTTATTAAAATAGGTAATATTTAACCATTATATTAATCTTATAGTGGTTTATAAAATATAATGGAAAGAAACCATATATTTTTCGGCTCTGGTTCTAATAGATGCTTCTATAGTAAATCAAGTTTTTAAATATGTGTTTAACATTCCTGGAATAAAACAAAGTGTTTTTTTAAATATAGGTAATATTACAAAATCAATACAGGTTCAGGTTCTTTAAATAATTTAAATGTTAACTATACGATTTGACTTAATATAAATATCATTTTATTTTATTTACTTTTTTGTCTCCTTAAACTAAGTGAAAATCGTCATTAGTCCAAAACCTGTCACTAGAAATTACGAAGGTAAATCTAGGATAGAATGCCTTTAGATATATGTACTAAAAATGTAATTAATCTTTCTCAGTCTTAAATGAAATACTTTACATAAGTTTTGTGGAAAAATATGGTTTATAGATACACGAAATATAAATAGATTTTCAGTTTTACCATACAAACAATAAGTTGTTATATGCAGTATAGTGTAGAAAATTGAAAATTGATTTGACAATATAGTTATTGACAATGCTGTTAAACCTTGTCGAAATACCAGTTCGAAAATTTCACTTTGTATGGTATTTGTTTGGTAGAAAGATGTTATGAAAACTACAAATTGAATTTCCGAAGTATAGTGTGGTTCTAAAAAAACGTTATTACGATTACATATTGTTACTTTATAAATATAATTATACTAGTACCAATATAACAATGGAATGACCAATTTTAAGATGGGGTGTTGAAGTTTTATAGAGAAGTGCTAAATTTTTATGATATAATAAATATTGTTAAAAACTTTATAGGTATCAATCACAAATCACCGAATTAATACTTATTTTCATAGTATTTAAGATAAAAACTACTCATCAGTTATCGAATGCAAATGGAAAATGTTTTTATATAAGATAAAATACTTCAAGAACATCAAACGATTGTATTTGATGTAACAATTAATGCTTCTTTTCATACGTAAAAATCTACTATATATTATGCGTACTCCGGATAGACGGGTTTTCGTGGAAGAAAAAACTACGCTTTTTATTTAATTCGGTGGCCGCGTGTGTATTTTCTTTTCCGTTTTTATCTCTATCGTACTTTTAATTTAAAATTTTTCCGTTTTTCGTTCTTCCGTATTTCGACTTTTCCGAAGACGCGAAGTTTAGGTATATACACCGTATAAGCCCTGTGTTCACCCTAAAGATTGCATGGAATAAAACCGTTCGGCAGTCCGTTTCTTATCGCTCGAGCGTTTTTCGCGCCGTCGCCTTTTCACCCCGAAATCCCGAAATCGACGTTTGCGCGACCTTTGCCGACGTTTTACGATGCCATGGAGGATTTCAACGCCTGATTGAATATTTCTTTGTCTACGAATCGTCTCTGTACGACCGAGACGTCCGTTTCCAATATGTGAATATATCTTTATCATGAGTCGAAATATGATACCGTCCGTTATCTGAATGGTTTAATTCGAGAAATTTCGACCGTCTTATCATTTCGATTAGACAGCTTAGTGGTATAGGGCGTTTGATTGTAAAACCAACTAGGGGGCGTCGATAGGGCGTTGGATTGTAAAACCAACTTTCGATACGGCACCACCGGTTCGAATTCCACTATGCCGATCTGATTTTTTTTGCGTTTTTTTTTCTCGATCTCGACGTTCACGGAAATAACGAGTGTTAAACATTTACCCGATATATGCGATATGTGGAAGAAATCGTAATACATTATTTTATCGTTGCAACTTTTACTATTGGGAATTTATTATATATTTTTCTGTTCATTTAAACTACGTTTAATACATTTTTTTTTTCTCAGGACATACGTGGATTTCTTTTCAAAAACAATATTTTTATAAAAAAAACTGAGAACGAAAAGTCCGACCGACTGATCACATAGTAGGCACCTTCATCATATTTTTTTATATCAAATTTTAAATTATTCTTCCGTCCGACAGACACGTTTGTTCCGAATATGTGTATAGATACCAATATTATGAGTCGAAATATGGTTATCGACTGTTATCTGAATAGTTTAAATGCGATAAATGTCGACCATAATATCATCCGAGTAGACAGCTTTGTGATATAGGGCGTCGATTGTTAAACTACGTGTAATACCATGTGGCAAGTTCGTATTTTTTTTCTTTGATATTCATAGATTTCTATTTTGAGAAAATAGTTTTATAAAAATCGAGAACGATAAGTCCGACCGACTGGTTCACATATAATAGGCACCTTTACCATATTTTTTTATATCTTATAGTAATGAATTTATAATCTTCGGACTTTCATAATATTTTTCACAATTTTAATTATATTTTTATTAATACATTCTGGTGAACTTTTATCGGGAGGACTTTCAAACATTTCCACATGTATATAAATTCGAGAATGATAAGTCCGATCAAATTTACATACGCAGAGAAGTACCTACTATATTATATTGTTGTGGAATTTTCAAAATTTTTATTAAATATAACTTATGTATGCTGTGTGAAAATCTGAGAATAGTAAGTTCGATACATTTTTGAATTACCCATTCACTTTGTCAACCTACAAGAGAAACATTTTATGTGTGAAAGACAATCTTCTAGAAAGTGAACGCCAAATTCCACCGCAGGTGAAATATTTTTAAAATTAATTAACGAACATTATTATTTCTCAAAAAACATCGGTCACAGACTATTCCGGATCCCGATAAAATACATAATATGAGATGTATGAATTACACTAAATTCCACTTGTGTGGCGTTTCACCCAAAAAAAGTTACACTTACAAGGTGTCACACACAAATGGGATTACAAATTCAAGGTTTTTCACTCAAAGGGTGTTGAACTTATAAGAAGTCTCACTTAAAAGGGTTTACACTTACAAGGGGTTTCGCCCGGTAAGCTAGTTTTATATAAGACATTTATGATTGATACGAATACTCAATATATTCTATGAAACAAGATTTATAATAATACGGTTATTATTAAAATTTGAATAATGTTAACATTATCCATGCATTTTGGCTAATGTCATTTTAACTACATAACTATCATCCGGTTAATGATAACATTAGCCAGTAAGTCGTAGATTATGTTATTTTTTAAATTTCATACGCTTCCGTACGGTTTAAATTTCATAGCTGTGAGCACGGCCCACTTGCTACGCTTTCGAATGTCGTTCTACTTTGCTTCAATTGAAAATATCACCAGATTTCCTATGAAAAATCACATCGGGTAGGTAACAGGTATAATAAAACATTTGGATTATTAGCCGTGACTCATATATTTTAATACATTATTATTTTTTTTTCTGTGAATCAGTGAATCGTTTTAATTCATAAAACTAAATCCTCAAATTCAAAAAGAAAAAATAACAACTCCGAACACAGCTTTCGGCGTGACGTCCAAGATAAAATAATATAAATAAATATGGTAAATTTATCGGAAATAGATTTACTTCGAATTAATATCAATATTATTTTTATGCTTGTTTCGTAAGCTTGCGACATAAGGCTTAATATAAAAGACATTTTCGATCTATGTAAGTCTTCTCTCAATATATTTTATGGTAATATCATGTTAGTTTTTTTGATGTTTTCGTAGTTATAATACAATATGTTACAACGATAGCGTCACAATATTTTAAAACTGTAATTGAATTTTGTATATGTGATTGAGAGGTGTAAGAACTTTAGACGAACAAAATTATTTTTATCGGAAAACGAGTAGAAAGTTTTAAACTTGTTGTGAGTAATGTAATGAATTGAAAATGAAACAAATGAATAACTGAAAATCGAAAAATAACTTGAATAGTCCATACCTAGGTACATATATGTCACCAGGACAGATAAAATAATATTGGATTGACACGGCCAAATGATCTGCGATCGGAAGTGGGTTGTATTTCAATAATTTTAAGCTTTTGCATTTAAAAATAAAATATGACTCGTATATTTAAAAATGTAACAAATAGAATGGCAATGTGTTGTCCGTATTGTCTTTATCAGAAACTAGAATATAAACGTAGGTATAGAAACTATACAAAGTTATCTTCATGTGGATAAGGTTTTTGTCATATATCTGGGTTTAACATCACGTCATGGAATAGTTCTATTTTTATTTAGTTTTTCGGTTTTTTTTTTCGCTGCTATTCGTTTATATATAGATACAAGTCCGTAGGAGTTTTCGACACTAATAGTTTCCGTTATAAAATATGTGAAAACTTTCAAAATCGCTCGTCCATTATTGTTATACAGAACGTACTCAGTACTCACTTATACACGAGTGTGTGTGTATATATATATACACACATACACATACACATACACATACACATTCACATACACATACACATATACATACACATACACATACATATATATATGAACACCGAAGCGGCGAAAGACGATAATAAAATTCAGTTGATGACCGGGAAAAATAAAAACAAATTCACTTACTCGAGAGTTTTTAGCGGAGGAATCGGGAGAGATTTATCGATTAAAACGCTTTTCAATTAAGTGCAGACGTATCTACGACGTATGTGTCCGTCAATTTATTAGTATCCTATATTATTATAAATAAAATGCTCTGCAAACGGATTAAATCGTTATCACTGTCGTCTTCGATGACCACTGTGCAGGTATATTAATTCTGGTACATCACTGAACAAAAAATACTTATAGCTGAAACCTACAATTTGTATCCGATACCCGTCGACAAACCTACTATTTATGTTACAACGACAATATATTTTATCATAATGATAATATTTTTTTGAACTTCATAATAACTATTACATCTGCACAACCCTTTAATTTGTATATTACAATAGATATTTGAAAACTTACAAATAGACAATATTTTTTTCCATACAGTCTGTCTTAATAATATTTCGTTGTTTCTAGTGTAAATGTTAATAATTTGTTCGGATATAGACGTTCTTCCAACGAGAGACTGCTAATAATATCCTAATTATTTAAAAAATACATAAAACAGTAGACGTTACGATTATTTAGTATCTACGAGTACACGGCGACCGCAAGATCTTATTCTGTTCTGGGTTCTTTCATAATTGCATTAGTTATCATTTTCGGACATAGTTTTATAATGGTTTTTCGGTGTCTATTTATTTTAAATTTTAATTGTAGACAATTAAAGAACACTTTTTACCAGTAAAATATATTGGACATTTACAGCCTATTCATTACAATTTACATCGAATACTGGTATTCAATAATAAACTTCGTAATAATTGCAAACAATTGTTCAATTAAAATAAAACGGTACATTATATGTAACAGTAACGAGTCATCCATGACAAAAAATAAAAAAAAAAGTTATCTTTAAACAAAAATAATACCTATAAATATTTTTTATTCATAATTAATACAAAATGTCAAAAAAAGATAATTTCCATGTACATACATGTTGACCACAAGTATGTTTCTGTACTGAGCTCTTGTATATTTTTTACTGAAAACCATTATTTATTTTTTGTTTTCATACAGTAAAATTTTTGCGGTTTTGTGCAATAATTATATTAATTAATTGTAAATTATTATTAAATTATATTTTTATTTGGTAGTTTTACATAATTTTTTATAAATAGTACTGTAGACTATTGCAAATATAGTACATACACTGTAACCGTTATCTGTCGTTATCATTATAAACACCGTATCCGTAATATAAATGCTACGTTATCTTGCATGAATCAAGGCTCAAAATGAAACATTTAATTTTAATTATTTCTATAGCGTAACAATTCAATGGTTGAGTTGATTTTCAATCCTTAACATAATAGACGAATTCATATTCGATTATAACTTATTATTTACCCATTTTTTTTTTTTTTTTTTTTTTAATAATTTAAATTTAACTTTTCATTTCGAAACTACAATATGTTTATAATTTAATTATCACAGTAATCATTGCGATTATAATTAATTAAAACGTTTTATTTTTCATAGATTCATAGTGTTCCAACTGTTTTCAAAAATTACCAAGAAGTAGTGAAAAATAAGAAAATTGAGACATTAAACCTAATGTAATATAAAATAACAAATAAACAAAAATCAAAAGAAAAATTCTAAAAAAAAAAAAAAAAAAAAATAAAAATCATAATAATAATAATAATATTAATAATCCTTATTGTGATATTTCCTAAACACAACAGGACGTTACACATAAAAATTAAGAAACCAAAAACTTTCAAAATGAAATCACCATATCTTTATCCCATATAAAGGAGAACTAAATCAAATCTATAAATATTTTTTTTTTTAATTATTTTAAATTAAGTAATTAATACTGTTGAACTTTTATGATTTTAAAAAAATTTTTAGACATTCATAACATAAAATTGAGACAAGTTTAAAAAACAAAAACTCTAAGTCATAGATTAGGTTTTCTTCTATTGTATACACTTTATTATAATATTAATATATCTGATGATTTTATATCTCGGTGTTTTCTGTAAAAATAATTAACGTGAATATATAACAATAAATAAAGGTACTGATAATGGACTATTTTTAAATTACTTTAAAATATATTTAAATGTATTCATTTTCATAAAATTACATGAAAATTTGCTAATTCGATACACCTTAAATAGCGGGTGTAGTATATTCTGAATTTTAATATGAACTTTTAAATGCACTTAAACATTTAACCTAGATCATTTATTTGAATTCACTTGATTCATGAAAGTTAAAATAAATAACGTTAAATTTCACAATCCTGTTTCAATTTTCTTTTTTAATCTTCACACTTTTCAGCAGATTTAGTTAGTCAACCTCCCTACTACTTTATTGTGTAACCGTTATATTTTAAACCTAATAAACTTAAGAGACCTTCTAAAGCATGTTCTTTAATATAAGCAGGGCCGGTTCAAGGTATAAACGAGCTAGGCACCAATCTAGAGTTTCACTTTCGTAGGGACATAATTATTTTCAAAAATTATAGTAATTCTTATTGTAATCCTATTTTAATATAATATAAATTGACCTTTTTTTATGCTTATATATTTAGTAACTTTAGTCAGTAGATTTGTCTAAGAATTCTAGAATAAGTTGATGGCTTTTTATTTTTAGAAGTGGAAAATTTGATATTGCCTAGAAAAATAATTTTGATTTAGTCGGACTGAATATAAGTAGGAAAAACTTACCCATGAACTGAATAGTAACTATATAAGTAACGACAATAATATTATAAATAATGATGTAAATCTATGGTAATAATCATTTTATAGAAAATTTTCCAAAATTTACAATTTTCGGTAATTTTATTTTTTAGTCATATTTTAAAAATTAACAAATTGTATATAATATGTATTTTGTAAAATTAACCAAATAGTATTATTGTTGTGGCCTTAATTGTACAATATTATAATAACAATAATTTCATTTCATTATTGTTAATGGCCAATGAGCGTGATGAGTAATTTTATATTGATATATAAATATGCAATTATCTAAATTTATTCTTATTAAGTATTCAAATTATTTTAATTTATACTTTAATAATTTAAACTCAAATGGCCACACAATTGGTGCAATGCCCATAACCGGTACACCCATCCTATAAAATACCAATACAGAATGGATATATTTATTAAATGATTGACAATAATGCCGAATAAATGTAGTCATCGAATAATGCGAGAAATTAAATAGACTTCGGGTTATCAGCCGTTAAAAAGTCAGTCGTGTGTATACGTTCCCTATATTTTTTTTTCATGTATTTTGTTGTTATACGGAATTTTACAATTGCGATCTTGTATTCCGTGTCATCGGGACCGTACACAGAACCAAATATATCTGTGGTTTCAAAAAACTAATTTAATAATATGATTGTTAATATACGTTCAATAAAATGTTTGTTGATTTAAGAATAAAATATTTGTTAATTTAACAGTAAAATAACAAAACGTATTATTGATTTAAAAATATCTTTTATAAATATCTTGGGTGAAATTGAGTCCCATGTAGTAAAATGTAATTAGTAAATTGAATCCCGGGCACAAATAAACATTATATGAAATGGGCGAAATACGCATTCAATTACATAGATTAGTTGCAGTCAGAATACGTTTTTGTATTACCTATAAGTCAAACAGCTGTGCAGGAATATTTAGTTTGAATGTAGGACTTAATTTATCGCATTCAAATTTTTAGATGTATACCAAAAGTTTTAAAATGGAACTCAATTTAACGAAACCCGGTATCACCGGCTGAAAATTCGAACCGGTAAACTCACAGGCCAGCGACAACCAACATCCTCAGTTTACTTCTATATAAAAAAAACCTGATAACCGTTCAAATTGGGTCTTAAAAATGCATTTTTACTTATTTTCATTATTAATATTTTGTTCAGTTATTCGAATAATATTATATGACCATCCATCCCAATAATAAGGAGTTCTAATTCAATAAATACACAAATAGTTATTCAACGAGTAAGTTTCTATTTATTATATTGCGTGTCGATATTCGACGTAGTTTGACAATTCTTATATTTATGTGACGGTCGGGAGTGGTGCTGGTGAGGTACGCATCGGAAACTTCTTATGGCGTCTATATTGTATTATTGCACCTATATTATATTATATTTTTCACTATAAGTCAGTTTTGCGCGGGGATTTAAACCATAAAATAAACAGAACATTCGATGGCCAACAATAACATATTATTATAATAATATACGTATTTTTAAAACAGATAAACCACTGATTTCGCGTACCTAAACAAAAAAAATATTTATTATAAACGTGAAGTAACATAAATTATTACTTCAAGTGTCTGACTACATTAATCAAATAATTCGATTCCATATAGTTAAATGAATTGATTACCACGTTTTCATTAGTGTAATTTCCCCAGATTTTTGATCGGATAATATTCTTCTGAAAATGTTCCTCTTATTTACTCGCATCACTAACTATAAGGGTTTAGAATATGAAAATGAATATTTTAAAAATAAATTACAAAATGAATGTCCGCATAAAATGATTGTTCTCCTATGTGTGCAGGTAGTACCAGTGCAGGTGGCCCTGCAGCGTAAAAAAAGTCTGCCGGACGTCCAAGTGCCGTCAAATGCTCCGGCCTCGATCACCCGGGAAGAAGTGTCCGTGCTGAGTTCGGCAAGGAGGGAAGAGATACGCAGAGTCGAAGAAGAAAACGAACGGCTCCGGGCCAACCCGTTGCTCTACCTGACTAGTCCGCACATGAAGGTACGATTGCATTGATGTTTGACAAACTTAGATTACAATATTATTGTTAAAAATGTCTGTGCGAAACCAGATCGAGCCATTTTCGGACGAAATTCCCAATTTCAACGTTATTTGATAGGGAAAAAAATTAAGCGATTTGTGGTAGAGTGGACGAAGAGAGGAAAAATGTACAAAAATACAAGCCTGCGATCGTTCCAAAAATATTACCATTACGATAATGTACACACTTTTTAGGTAGGTAGTTGAGAAATGCCACGTAATGTGCGTGTTTTTTGTCCCACTTTATTCATTACAACGTTATCAGCATGACGTTTCGATAAAGACCTGATAAATATAATTAATGTGAAGCGTTTCTTAATGAAAATTATTTCAGGGCCGGGTTTGAAGATGACGAAGGGAAAAACCGACCTTCTTTTGGCCTTGGCTTTGGCCTTGCATAATATAAAATCGATCGGCAGCAATTTCTTCGTGATAATAAAATAAAAACCGTATGTTAACAACTTTAGTATATTTTTATGGTGAAAATGTACTTAATGGGACACTGATGTATAATTTAAAATTTGGATTCGAGCCACATGTCTGTAAATCGGACTCCGACGGCTTATCTATTCTATGAATTTTATGCATTTCTATGATATATTGTAAAATATTTATTTTTTGTGCACATTATTATAGCACAAATCAATATTACGTTTTATGACTAACGATCGAATTCTCTGCCTTTGAAAAAACAAAATACGACAAACATAGTTCGGGATAGGTATATTTCTCCAAAATTAAAACAACAAAATAAACGTTTTACAAGAGACATATTCTTATCGATCGATTATACTTATGTAGGAATATATACCTATTATAAATCATATTTATGAAATATTTTAAAGGATATTATATATTTTTATTTCGAATATCCTTTTGATCGGGTCGTGTTTGATAGAGAAATTTCATATTACACCCTAACAACACTCATCAAACACCAGCCACTGAAAAACCGAAATTTTTCATGTTATTTTGTGTCCCTGGATTATAACACGCGTATTGTAGAAATATTAACATGTCACGAGGTCAATCCGTTAAAATTGTACAGAGTAAAAACTTGTTAGCACCCGTATACTAGTCACAATAAGCTGCGGGCAGCGTCGCATTTACAAACAAGAATTTATATTGCGTAAATTAAGTAAGGACTGTACACCTAAATAATATGTATCTAATATATAATTGTATATAGTAGCGGCTCGTGGGTGAAATATTGTACATAATATTAAAAAATACTGCGAATTATAATAATAAATATATAAACATATTATTATATTAAGATTTACAATTTAGATCGTATATAATGATAGAAAACTGATGATAATGAAAAATGATAAACAAAATGTATAAAAGGGTGAACATAAAATGGACTCTGATTATTATTAATCGATCATAGCGAAATGTATAATACGACTATTGGTGAAAAGTAGAGAAAGCAAAAGAAAAAATATTATATGGAAAAAGTCTTTTATAAACAGATTTCCGAATATTACAGTCACACTACGCATCTCGAAGTTCCAAAAGCAAATAAGTAAAATAACGGCGAAAATGTAAAACATATTAAGAGAATATCAGCCCGGCCATTTTTAAGGGGTTCTATATAGGCAATTTTTTAGAAAATTTTAAAAATAATGAAAGTCCTAAAATTTATGGAAAATATTTTATATGCATATTTAAAATGACTAATGATTGATCCTATTATTATATCATTTTTTATTATGGTTGTTTTTTTTTTTTTGAATTAATGAAATTTTATTGAAAATATTACTTATGTATTTAAATAAGTTTTATGAATTTTTAAAAACTCAACTTTTAAAATTTTTTTTATTAACTATAATTCTTAAAAAAATTAAAACACCATAAAAAAGCTCCGTAATGCACTAGATAATGTTATTATCTATAAATGGTTTTTTGTTCCATATTTCATATATTTTTTAATATTTGTAAGTAACTGTTGTTAAAAATGAGATATGCTAACATGAGTTTTTCATTGAAAATTGTTTGCGTTGACGTCCTCTTAAATATAATAGAATTAAAATAACAGTATTAGGTGGTACAGAGAAATGCTTAGGCATATGTAAAAATATAAAAAATAAAAACGGATTTAAGAAAAATGCGAAGGAATGGTAGATAAATAAATAAAATACGAGGAACAGAAATATTGAATGGTACACAACGAGGAGAAAAGAAACAAAAAAAAAACACTTAGAAGGGGAAAAGACAAGAGGAAAAATTGAAGAAATAGAAAATAATAGATACAAATCAAAAAATTTCTTTAGCAATAGTAGAATTATCAAACACAATTTAAACAATAATTATCAATACACAACAAACTATAAGATGGTAAGCAATGAGATAGGAAACTTAGTGAAACATGACAAAGAAGTTGCAGAAGAGTTCAAGAATTGTTTAAACATTATGTAATAACATAATTTCCAGATTAAATGAGGAGACACACATACAAATAGTACGGTCGTGGTACGACAATGCCTCGAGACTCGAAGTTAAAAATATGATTGATAAATTTAAAAATAATAAGTCACCAGGAAAAACAAATATAGTAGCAAAAATACTGTAAAACAGTGGAGAAATAGTAAAGAATTAAATATGGATAATGATTAACATAATTTCGTAAGAATAACGATCCCGGAAGAGTGGAATACGACGGAATTATGTCCAATATTGAAAAAGGAAGACATAATATTGACATTAAAAATTACAGAGGAATCTTCTTATTAGACACATGCTATAATGTATTATCAACAATCCTGTGAGAGAGGATAACTATTTACGTTATAGAGATTATAAAATGGTACTAATGTGGCTTTAGAAATGGGAGGTCAACTACTGATTAAATTTTCATACTTGCTGAAACAAGTAATGGAAAAACAATATAAATTTAACATGGACCTATATATAATATTCATCGATTACTAATGGACATAATATGGTAGTATTAGTCCATATAATATTAGCTTACGCAGACGATATAGTCACTTTAGATAATGCTAGACAGGATATAGCTCAATCAATGTCAACGAAGAAAAAACTAATGTTATGGTTCTCTTTAGGAGTGACGGAGATCAGCGTAATATACAATAGTGGACAATTTTACATTGGAAAAAGTACATGCTATAGCTGAGAAAGATACTTGGTCGGTGAAAAGACGAAAAGGATTGCATATGGCCGCCCAGATCCTATAAAGACCGTTAAATTAAAAAGCAAAATATTATATATTGAGATTTTGATTTTGGAACGCACAATACACATTTTATTGTGGATAAGTGGTAGGTATGTTATAGTCACTTAAAATAATCTGTTAACATTTGGAAAAACTGAAGGCATATAAACTATATTGTTTATAAACTCCATGGAAAAATGTAGTTTGCCTGTGAGTCGTAACTGTATCTAATGACATGCGATCGACTACAGAATAGTTCAAAAAGAGGCATAAACAAAAGTAAAGGAATAAAACACAAGTGCGCGTTCACAAATATCGCAAGCAATTTGAATTATTAAGAGAACGTGGCACCCGTATTTGTTTTCTCCCTCCAACCCACTGGTATAATACGAAACTTACGTCCAGCATTCTTATCACAAATTTGGCATTTATAATATTAGGGAAAATTACCAAATGTGTAGACGAGTTCATAGTCCATGTTCTAATATAGTATTTTTTCGAAATTCTAATTTTGTAAAGATAAACAAGTATTTTGAAATTCCAATAATTTAAATGAATTTATTTATTTTTGAAATTATTCAGTTTTGAGAAAAGGCTCTGTTACATTCATAACTTATCGAAAGTTTGATAATAGATAAATTTACTCGAATATTAGAAACAACTAAATTGTGATAATAATTCTAAACGTAGATTTTGTACATTTTAAGTTGGTTAGATAGATCAAATGCTGGTGCTGTTTCATTTTAAATGTAATAAATAATAATACACATGGGAACGGCAACATCACTAATAAAATATAATAGTATTATTATATAAAAAAACAAATTTATTGAAATTTTAAGCAATGCACGTTTACACAAGCTGTCACTAATTAGACGATATATATATAATAGGTAGTAATAAATATAATACAAATATATTGGGTCTAACTGCACTTATAACTTTTGTTGTATTCATTATTATTATTTTTTATATATAATAATAATGGTCATAATTTGGTGCTGAAACATAAATATGTACCTACTTAAAATGCAATATTTTAAAATATATTCTAAATAGGCGTTTTGCAAAACTATTTTGAGAAACTATTTTTGTAATAAAAACTTAGAATAAGTTTTTTGTAATTTTTTTAATGTTTACGAAAATGTTAATTTTTTTTTTTTTTATTGTTGATTTAACTAGTGAAAATAATTAATAAGTATAAGTTGATTACACTACACAACAATTTTTATCTCATGCTTAATATGATAATATTAAATACAATAGTTTCTATTAACTGTAATTGATGAACATGATAAATATTCATATTTTTACAAACTTTAAAATCTCAATAAATAACTGGAGGTAAAGTATTTACTGCCAAAATTATCTAAAAAATTGAATTTACAAAATGCTTTTTGAAATTTATTTAATAACATTTCTAAATAATTTTACATTTTTTCAAAATATAATCATAATTCATAACATAAATAAATAATAATTAATTAAATATAACCAAATTGTAAAAAAAAACAATAACTAATAACAGATACGTTGTATCTATATAAGGATAACAAAAGTTATTGCATTTGTCAGTCCTATTAAACTCTGTATAATAATGTATATTATATGTTTATGCAAAGTGTTTTACCAGGATTATTTATTGTATTTTTTCCTAAATAAACAACAATTTTAAAAAGCATTATTCAAATTAAAAATGGTCCAGTTAAAAAAAAATCATAAAATACACATTTACTTTTCGTAAATAAAATAAATAATTGAACAACTTGTATTTTCTAAATATGTCGAATGATTAATTTCCTAGTTTCCCTAAGATAGGGATTTTTATTCACTGAAATTCAGAATAATTACTTTACTATCCGACACCGTGAATGGTCGCAAATTTAAAATTGTCATTGTTATTTTAAATTACGAATAACTATCCTATCCTAAACACAACTGTGTTGAAATTGAATATAATAGTTGACAAATCACAGTTTTTAGAAAGTAAATAATATTTTATAAATATTTTCGTATAAATTGTGTTTTTTTTTTTATTAGACTATTATAATTTTATTATTTTATGTATTAATATATAAATGGAAAATTATTTTGAGATGTCACAATGACAAAATCCCGATGAGACAACGTATTATGACCCTATTCTCTGAAGTCCTGTATTTGAGTACTCGCACACGATATCATATTTATGTAAATATATAGGTATAATATATGTGCATTGTTCATGTTATTATTTTATATTGTATTCGGAGAGTCCGATAACAGAAAAGGGAGTGATCAAATTACGCCACGTTACACAACAGGACTTTCTTCACAAAATGCGCAGTTCTAAGTAAGGCAAAAATCCATAATTTGTTAAACGATGGTGGCGAAATTCAGTGAGAATCCATGGAACCTCTCCCCTCCTATAATGACGAGAGTTTTATATTTTTTTATCTTCTAAAATCTATCGTATATTTATTAAACTAATGTTAAGATCACAACAACCGTTACACTTGTATATTATATTAACGAAGATACCTATTTTTAAAACACAATAGAAAAAAAAACTGTTCGTAAAGACAGAAATTGCATGACTATAATATATTATAAAAGTTGTATTTATCTGAAACAAACCAATAGCATCTATTTTTTTTTTTTATAAATTATAATCATAAATAAATTATTTATTTATTTTTTTGATTCTTTATTCAAAATTATAATCTATTTAGAAATAGTTTGCATATAATAGTATCAAAATATCATGCGTTTTATCACTTCTTAATAAAACTGTTGATGTGTATGAATACTTAATATTATCTAGTTATTTCGAGTTCCCTCTTAATTCTAATGTAAATACAATTTTAATTATTTAATAATTCGGAACCGGTTATAAGGTAGGTAATGTATTTATATTGTACCAAAAAGTATTAAAACCAAAAGTTTTAATTATTTGAAAAACTTCAAATGAAATCTAGACCTTTTTTAACTCTTGAATACATTAATTTAATACTAAATGTTTTTTAATTGTCAATTTATATTTAGTGAAATTTAAATCCTATTCAAATATTTGTTTCCAAACACTTAATTTTATTTATTTTAAAGAATCAAAACCTATAACTCAAATTACTTTAAGATTTCAACCCTGGTTTAACTTATAGATTTTTCCAGTAGCCACAAAATTTTGTATGTATAGAGAAAATCTACAAACAAATTGTGAAAAAATAAGAATTTTTTAATAAACCCCATTTTTCAAGAAATTTGATTTTGGCTATTAATAATTTGTTATTTTAAAATAAAAAACTTTGTAGTTTTTACCAACTATAATTGAATACCATAAAATGTTAGTATGATATTTAGAGCAACAATGAACATTTTATACATTGCAGATAGTGATTTTGATAATTGTTTTTTTTTCGTAAACGATAGTAAATTATCAATTTTAATTATTATAATATTTAATAGGTATATTGGTTGGTCTGTCAAACTCATATTTCCGACCACATTTAAAACACTCGTATATAGGTATTTCCATGATTGTGTTTATACATTACGAAAATTTCAACTCATTTTCTTGATATACTCATTTGAGAGTACCTATTTTGAATTAGTCCACTCTAATAAAAATGAAGTAATGAAATAAAAAAACACATAGTATGTAATGTATTATACATTACAAAATGTAATCAAATACAATTTTTAGGTTCTGAGCGGAATGTTTTGATTTTACAATGTTATGTTTTTTTTTTATTTTTTTACCCAAAAATTATATTATAAGAGTGCTCCGATTATTATAGGTTTACCCTTTTACCGATAGCAAATTGTACCTGTTTGGTACTTTAGTCGTCATTTTTTTTTTTTTTTTTGATAAACGCGTAGAAAAACAATCAAGCAGTTTAAAGTGAAAATTATACTAAATTCCCAGTTAAAACGCATAAACGC
Organism: Pemphigus obesinymphae; assembly: GCA_025469235.1. Taxonomy (NCBI): domain Eukaryota; kingdom Metazoa; phylum Arthropoda; class Insecta; order Hemiptera; family Aphididae; genus Pemphigus; species Pemphigus obesinymphae. The sequence continues at coordinate 238,491 of JAIPRL010000009.1, forward strand.
ATGTTAAACAAAAACATAAAACAACGAATTATATCGAACTCCCTAGTAATCAAATCAACAATGTCCTTGAAACTGTGAAATAAAAATAATATAAAACGAATAATATATTTTTTCCTTATAACCAAATCAACAATTCTAAGTATGTACTATAGTAACTATGGACGGATAGTCGGATAGACTCAACGGGAATATATTAAGGGGCAGGGACTGAAACCGAATCGAAAATAACTGGTTTCAGAACCGGAACCCTAAAATATATATAGAACCGTAATCGGTAAGAGAACCCTTTTATTTAAAACTGAAATTGAACCGAAATCCAAATTATAAAGCCGGTTAACATCGGTTTAAAAACTTTATTTTATTGACATTTACAAGTATGAATTTTTTAGATGAAATATTGTAGAATAAGAATTATTAAATATTACAATGTTTGATCATTTACATAAACAAAAAGAAAATAGAATAACAATAATAATAATAATAATAGTTAGGAGGGTAATTAAAACAATAAAAATAAATAAATAAATAAAAATAATACTACCTAATAGATTCTATATTTTATATTACTGTCTGTATAAAACGGTGGTAAAAAAGTTTTACTGGATTAAGTTTTAAACATAACCTAACATTCTAAAATTCCGACAGTGACCGAAATTTACATATTCTAAATTCAAAATATAAAAATCTGATCTATAATATCTATATATATATATATATATATATATATATCTATACAGATTATTGAAAAAGCCCGCTTAAAAAAATTCAATTTAAAATTTAAAATATACAAACGACCATGATATGGTTCATGCAACCCAGATTTTACATATTTATATACAAATTAAAGATTATTTTTTAGGGTTAATCTTTAATATCGCGGGAAATTTTGAAATAACTTGAAAATTTCTGAAATAAAGTCGTATATTTTCTCATTTTTCTTGAATTTCGGAAGGGGTTTTAACCCCCAAAACCCACCTTGCATTCGCCTTTGTTATAATAAAAACATAAATATATATATATTTTTTAACCCAGTTGAAAAATTGAAAAACCGAAACTGTATATTTATTTTCCGAGAAACTGAACTAGAACCAGAACCGATATTTCGGTTTGGTTTCAGTCCCTGTTAAGGTGTTTGTACTTATGTTTAGAAACCAAAAATTAACAAAAATGTAACATACAAGTTAAAAATATCCTTCTATACAATATTCACTGATGTCTAATACTTATTTGCCGGTTACTACTTTTCATAGAGTTTTTACGATTTATTATGATATACTATGTATCTTCAGTGATGTCTTTATAGATTCATTTGGAGGTCATTGACTAGAACTTGACGAGTTTCAAATTTTAGACCCATCGTACAACACACGATGTTTCGACTCAAAAAGCTCTGGGATGTTTGATAAATGATTAAATAGTTTCGGGGGAGGAATGGGATATATCATGTCCCCAAGGACAATATTATTATTATAACGATTACAACACGATCAAATATAGTGAGGGGGTGGACATTGTTGCGTATCGCAAAAGGTCAGAGCAGACTAATAAAAAGTTCATATACCAAAGAATCGAATATACCAGGCCTCGTGTTATTATTATTATTATTATCATCATTATTAATATCATTGTTAAAATTATTATTATTATTATTATTATTATTATTATTATTATTATTACATCCAGAGTGGTTCAGAATTGTCCATCCATACACATATTGCACGAGCATGTACATTATATATATGCTCGGGCCATTTTATTTGTTTACATAAACGAGAACGGGCTGATAGCACGTCTTATCTCTACGGTTGTGTTTGTACACAGCTAGGTCTGTGTAAATATGTTAAGCGTACACTATACATGATACCCATATAATAATATAAACGATATTATGTATACGCGTATGTCATAAAACCGTCTTTACTTATCACTTCGTCTTACACGTCATCCCACGATGTAAACAAATCTGTAATCGCGATGTCACTCTAGCTGCACACAAATACACAACACAAGCGTTTGAAATTATCTAAAGAAATGTACTTAATTGTGTTACTAAGATAATATACATCTTATTAATTATGTTATGTCAGTAAAATTCTAGATATTAAAATTTTGAGCTCCTCTATCATAGTACAATTTGTGACATTTTCTAAGAATAAGAAAAATTTAATAAAATTAAAATGAATACGTTTCCAAAATAATTCAGTATTTTTCGGAAAATTAAATATGGTCACTATATTGGGTGGAAAAAATTTCATCATCAAAGTCTTATCAGAAAGTTATATCTATACCCAAACACCTAACCCAGAGGAATGAGTTTTAGGATAACAAACCTCTCCCTCAAATTTTTATACTTGGTTCCAATCATCGGGTAACGTTTTGATAATTGTAAAATTAGGGCTACGTATTGGTGTGAATTATAGTATGTGTTGTTGAGAGGAGTGTGAGCAATTTTCCATAGGCTTATGACTGGGTTTTTTTTTAAATTTTTTTTTGTGAAAAACTCTAAGTGAACTGAAAACCTGTTGATGCTACTGTATACGTATGCATACATAAAACACTAGTTTTTGAATGCATGTCTATAAACATTACGCTCAAAATCTAAAAATATAAGGTACGTACTTGAGCAAATCATTTGAAATAAATTTCACTACTATACCTACGGTGAGGTAATTCCTGTAGAGCATCCCCTATAAATAAATATGTATTATAGAATATTTGAATTTAAACACGTCCCGAGACCATTTTACACATATCTTTATTATTTTCTCATTTTTTTTTTTTTTGTTTTTCGTTTTTGCCATTATTATTACGTTGGAACTTTTCGTATTTTTGCAATTCCTTTGGCCCTTTCGGCTTACGCGGGTTTTTTTTTTTTTTATCATTTTTGGCTTGACACGACCATGTTGGTACACCCACGATTCGGTTAAATATTTTATAATCGGTTGTAGGTACAACTATATATACACCTAATACACTGTCTACTAAATAACTGGTGTTTATTATACCAACGTAAACATCGAAAAGTTTTGGTACTTGAACGGCGTACATGGCACTAGTCCAAAAATGAACTTTATTTTTATTTTTTTTTCGAAATTTCACCGACGATAATCTTTTTTTCCCTCGCTCGTTTCGCACGGTAACGCGCCACTCTTGGCGCCCGTCGACGGCTGCGATTACGGCGGACTCGCGACGCGGTCATAAATTAATTTCGTCTAATTCGATTGTACGCGCCAGAACACGGATTACGCGGTGTGCGGCAGAGGTATTTCAAAAATTCGAAATTTGTAAAAGACCTATTTGTAATTGTAAAATTTGTGAAAGTTTGAAACCTCGGAAGAAATGTGGAAAAACATCGATGATGGACTACATCAGAAAACTCGTGGAGGTTATGCCCGCGAATTTCGTTAGTGATCGAACAAACGAAATGGCGGCCACGTTTTATTTTCCCCCGCGTGAATGAGACAATAAATGGACGGAAATATATTGATTACTATCGAAGAATTTCGAACGTTATTGAAGTCTGTTCAGTTAAAAGTTTAATGTAAACAAAGAATCCTTTTTTTTTTTTTTTTTGTTGTTATTATATTCATCATACTCTAAAGCCGGGCCGCCTACACGGTGAGAATAAAACGTTATAGTTGCTATCGTGACAGTATCATCGTATGAACGGGAGGATAGTGACTATCGCACTATCGTGAGAGCGACTCTCACACTATCATGCATGCATCACCGTGTGAGGGTTGTTATCACGAGGGTGATAGCAACTATTACCGTGAAAACGTATACAATCGCGGTTATTTTACTATCATGAGAATAGAAATATATTATCAACTGTTTATCTTTATCAATTTACCGAAAAAAATTCAAATTATGTTCAAAACTTTTGTTTGTAAATTACATTTGCACCTACACTTTATTTAACTACACTTTAAATATTTAAAATGAAAACAAAATTCAATATTTTGGAGTTTTCAACCAACTCTTTTATCAACGAATTTGACACTCCTGATATATTTCTTCGCATAATCCATTTCCTGACCCAAATACGTATTTTTTTTTTTAAGGACAATCTTTTTAATTTAAATATTTTTACTAGAATTCCAATACTTGCAATAATAATTTTTGACATTTTGAACTATTCGGACTTGATTAAAATTTAACTTTTAAAGTTTAAGATTAAATTGTTTAACGTTTAACATTTGACTTATTTAGCATTCTTGGAGATTGCAATCCTTGTGATAAGTCAAGGTGAAGATCACTGACAGTTTTGTAGTATCAACTATATTGTTTACTATAAATCTTTACTATCATACTCAACTATTATCAACGTGTGGACACTCTCTAGTGATAGTAAACTCTCACATAATCTCGCGATATTAACTATCACGTTTTACTATCACCGTGTGGACCCGGCTTAACGCAGGGATCATCAACTGGCTAATTAATGTTTTATTATTATTTTAAGTTGAGAAGCGGTGGTAAATCATTGCATTTAAAATATGATTCTTAGTGACGTATTATTTTGAGGGGAATACAAAAAAATAAATTATCTCACTGAAATACAAACTACAGAATAAATAAGCTATCAAAAGAGTTTTTTAAATATATTTACCATATTATATATGAGCTCTCATACTCAGCAATGACCAAAATTTTAATTTCCATAATTTAATATTTAATTTACTTTTAAATTTATTGTGAAAAATTGTATTCCTATTATATTTATATTTTTTATTTTATTATTATTTTTGCGTTGAATAAAAATTGAAATTCACTTGCCCCTTCCTACTTGGACAAAAATAGGTAGATATACCATATAAGTATGTAGGTATAAAGTATGTGTATACAACACATATAATGTAGTTTTTCTTCAAACTTAACGAAACTACTGGATAAATAGAAAAATTGAATATTTAAAGTATTAATTAGAACCAAAATTGCTAACTTTAAAATACAAACTCCAAAACTCCTACTCGACATCTTCTCGTCGAAAAGTTGCTCATAAATAATTAAATAAAATGTACATATCATTGTAAAATCAATATCTATTTCTTTCATTGTTCTGAAATGAGAGTTTTATTCCTAAAATATTGAGCAATATAACCAAAATAGCGCAAATCTCAGGATGTCTCAATAATATCGTCTTGTGTTTTCGAACAAAATATATTGTGAACACCTAAATATAAATTTAATTACATACATAGAAACATATTGAATATTAATAATAATAATAATAAACAGAGCTATTATTAGTACCGGTATTGGAATCTGAATTATTTTATAATATTGGAAATGAAACCTGGCATGAACTATCATTAAAATTTTCATGCATCTAAATATAAACCAGTTTCAATGTTTGGAAATAGAAAAATGTTAAAATTAATTAAACATTTTGTTACTGAAAGCTTTTAAAAACAAAAAAATTTTCTAGTAGTAAATTCTCAATATATCTATAATATTATGAATAATCATAATAATATACAGCACATTTAGTCTTTAAATCGTTCCCTTGAAAAACGGAAAAATATCTGGAAAGAAAGGGTCCTTTTCTGAAATTTCTACATTCTAATCTATCAAATTATATATTATATTAAATACCATAGATATGTGTTAATTTTTATATATTTTATGAAAGATAAATTAGAAGAAGATTTTCTTTGGGAAATTGAAAATATATTATCACTCCGGTAAAAATTTAACTTTTATTAATTTACGTATTCAATGATAAAACTATAACGATAGAAGTACATCCCACAAGATTGATGTTTTGTTTGATATTAAACTAGGTATTCAATATTGCGCTGATTATATCAAATACAATTGTAGAACATTAGGAACTAAGATAATATTGATCATGATTAATACAGAATCTATAGGGTCTATTTCATAATATTTTCACGAGTTTTTGGTTCGTGCCACAAAAGATGACGACTTATAGTTGTTGAAATATGTATACACAGTTAAACGTGCATTATATTTGTGATTTTACGTTTTTAATACTCTATTCTTCATATAGGTTATATAGTTTATTTAGAAAAATGATTGTATATGGAATATAGATACATGCAAATAACAGTACCTATTCGATAAAACCTAAACTATATGAGAAACATACTTTATATTTTTGTCAGTAATTTTAATGAACTCCCGAAACAACAAATGTTTCGTGCTCTCTCTAGTACTACCTTTCCAAGGAAAATACAAGATATATTTTCGGGATAGTAGGAAATCTTGATAGAATCTCAATAAAATCATCCTGTACGTCGAATGTTCGTCCTAAGGGATCCTATTGGAGAACTACCAGGAATTAAATGAAAACGAATAGGAAAAGGAAAGTATGACACCAGAAGGCCCATATAGTGGAAGGTAATCGAGATAATATGCAACAAATGTTCATTTTAGAATCGAGGATGGAATCTCTGACCTCTAGACTTCGAATAACATCACCTCGCTATCTTATATTTATGGGTATATTGTAAGTTTTACTCATATAATAATATTACTATATAAATATTTTAAATGTACTTGCATTTACATATTATTATTTTGCATTCCAGCGTGGTAAATATTTATATCACGATTATTTTCTCTTATAATTAATTGTAATTTTTGCGTTTTCATTAAACAAAAACATTGTTATTTCTGAATTTTTATAAAAATATGACGTACATTTATTACGTCTTAATATATTATATATGTATTATACATATTTTCTGATATTTATTTTAATGAAAACTGATAATGTTATAACGATACATATTATATATAAACATGTATTATACTACTAGTTTTCTTCTTTTACTACTACTAAGCAAAAAAAAAAAAACTATTTGGAAATATCCATCCCCCCCTACCCCGTAGGCATGACGTGATCAATGTCTCTGGAGAGGCTAAAAGACAATTTTTATTTGCTCGTGTTAACATATAACATTTATTGAAATCGTTTATACAATATCTATTGGAATGAACACATTATAAAAATTCTGAGGTGATCAAAAAATCATAATGTAGAAATTTAGTCTTTCTTATTACGTGTATGTGTGTCTATGACGCTCAAATTATTCTACTTCCTTTCAAAATTAAAGATAAATAAAGAAAAAAATATTGATGATATAACCTACCATCGCACCAAAAAAAAAAAAAATATTTTTTTAGCTACGGTTTTGCAAAGTACAATATATTTTATATGAGTATGTAGGAGTGCAGAAATAACACAATGTGATGAATTTTGAATCTATTGTAAATTAAACGATCCATAATTATTTATAAAATTGGAAAAAAAAAGAAATGTATCTAATTCAAGACTGCAAGATCATTGTATGCAATACCCAGAAAATATATGACCAATACCGACTTCTACCGAGTGCAGTCCCAAGGCTGAGTTGATAAGGATGTCTCATACATTCCAAAGACCTTTGCTTGTCTCGTCGCCATTGCCAAAGGCATTATCGTTGGACAATATCGGACCTTATCGGGCCCACATACCGTCATAAATTTACATATATATATACGTACGTCCAATATAAATGTATATTATATTCACGTGACACCGTGCGGCTTGTGCGTTCGTTATCGAATGTAATTTACTTACGAGAGTACAGTATATGATGTAATACAAAATATTATATGTGTAATGCGAGACCGTCGCCATCTTAGCGTATACCGTACACCCGAGTAAAGTTTTGAACACTAATCCGAAAGGAAAGTTTGCAGCGGCACCGCTATTTGTCAAACTCGGGCGGGCAGGGGAGAGAAAAGGCGATAAATCCGAGAGGGGATTTTGACACTGATTGCTGCGGAGTTTAATGGAATATTTACTGTTCCATTACACGGCCCGTGACGCCGACAAAATGGCTATATAATAATATTGTAGAAATCTAGCCGATTCCCGTGTATACATCGGTGTGCGTAAAAGCAGTTAAGTCGGACGACAGTAAGTTATTATCATTATTATTATCATTATTATTATCATCATTATTATTATTATTATTATTATTATTATTATTATTATTAGATAATATGTATACGCGTTATATACCTGAACGAGTCGGGGGAAAGTGTGCGCAGAATGTTCGATATATCCTCCCGCGACGAAACTATTTCCGAGCTTTATGTATAGATTGTTACATGACTATAATGTGTTATGTGTGCAGTGACTTAAGACGAAAAGTTTACCAGAACTGTTGTTGTTTATCTAAGTCTAAGTGTGAAATTTAATCAAAATCGCGCACAATGCATCATTCGCAACATGGGTTTAAAAAACAATATCTAAAGGGATCAAAAATTTTTGTTTACGTTTTATTATAATAATGAAACCATCCTTTAGTCAATAGTAAAAGTCGGGATTCTATTCGAATATATTATGTTTCAATCGAAACAGGTCCTGAAACTTGTTTAATTTTTTTTTTCTTTTTTTTTTTTTTTTACAAGAAACACAATAACACGAAAGTTCCAACATATTATTTCTAATATATAACTATATATAAGTTACATCAAATGACGGTTCTGGAAGGTTTATTTTACATTTTCATAAACCTATTCCAATGAATAGTAAATAATTCGACCCACACATATAGATTTCTTGAATAATGCAATTTTTGAGGGGGGAGTAAATCTGGTTAAAAATCATAAAATCAAATGTCAAATTATCAAAAAAACAGTTTGATAGAAAATTTAAAAGTCGGATATAATGCTTTATACAATAATAAAATTACTAGTTTAATAAATTCTGCAATTACCGTTATGAGTGATATTTCATTTTCATACTTGTGTTTGATTGTTTATAAAATAAAATGTTTTGTCATCGATGACAAAATATATATTAAGGTCTTTTAATTTGATTAAAAGAAAAACATGAAGAATCAAGAAAGTGAATGTCCAAAAAATAACAAAACTATTATTTTTAAGTGTAAACGATATAAAAAATAAAAGAAAATTGAAGGAAAATGTATATACTTTTGTTTCGAGGTTCACGAAAATAACTTTTTTGAGTGTTTTTATAATTTTATATGCTTATTAAATATCAATTTACACTTAAATTTAGATACAAATGTGTTTTGAATATTTTACCGAGAGGACAACATTTCTAAATAATTTGAATGTAATTTAGTGACGATGACTTAATGTTGATTAAAATTTGTGAAAAGCATTGCATTTTGATTTTTAAAATTCTTACCATCCTTATCTGTTCTTTATGATATTAAAAAAATAGAATGAAAAAATTAAGCAATCGATTTTTATATTTCGTAGTAGCTCAAGTGCTCCAAAAATTAAGAAAATGAAATTAATTACAAGTATATAAAAATTATTATTATATTATTATTTGTATTACTATAAATATAATAATTTTTTAAACACATTGAGTTAGTTGTCTAATCTAAATTTATTCGTATTTTAGCTACCGAGAGGTAGTATTTTTCTTGATATCAGGATATATTATGCGATGCTCCTCAACGATTTGCAGCAAGAACTACAGCTAATTTTTATCTTGGGTTATAAGCCCACTGTACTCCTTTATTCAGTGCAACTTCGTGTTCAGCATGATCATTGATAACTTTTAGAGACTTGATTGTATCTGCAACCTGCTTGTAGTTGTTTCTGTCCTCCCATAAGTCAGGATCAACAACGATAAATCCACCAGGAATTTCTAGTTTTTGTCATTAAACGAATCAAGAGCAACAATAATTTATAATCATTGTTGTCTTCTTTATTCGGTACTGAAACAGTGATTTGGTTAAGGTGATCTTAATCTTACTTCTGCATATCACTTACCATCAGTCTTTTGTTTGATAAACTAACCTGACTATAGAAGAAATCCAAGCAAACAAGTTCCTGTTACAAGTACCACAAGTGATTGGAAAAGTTGCGTGATATTGATTTTGAGATGGCTGAATTGATTGATGAGTATTCAATCAGTGACTTCAACAGCAACAGGTCACTATAAGAAGCACCTGATGCTTGAAATGCAGACATCCAGGATTGAAATTAAACACGTACTGCAAAAACACACAAACCGCGTAATGCTTTCTCTTCTTTAGAGGTTAATTTGAAATGAGTCTCGAACATCCAGACCTTGAGACTATATATTATTTAAGACATCCAGTAGAAGTGGTGCATTGCTTCAGATAACATGAATTGCACTCCTCATTCTCTGTATCTGGCCAGAGAAGCACCGAGAAAGATAATCAGTAGTTCCAAGAATTCTTTATAGTCGGTTCTTTATAGTTTGGAGGCTTATTCTTGCGTTAAATATTCTTGTTGGTATATTTACGCTATCTTGCTTTATGTCATCTACTAGATTTGTTTCATTATCTGCAATTTCTAGTTCATAATTTCTGCGTCTAAGAATATTCAGTGTTCCATTAAGTATTTGAATAGTAGTATCTCAAGAAGCACTTAATCATACTTAGAACACTGTAGCAATTATCATTTCCATAATGTGACACCTGCACGCCAGTGATAAGAGCTCCCTTTCAAGTATTTGTTCCGGTAAGCACCAGGAACAGTCTAGTATTTAGGCTTGTTGTGTCGAAAGACATAGCTCGGATTATCTTGGCTATACCTCAGTCCTCAATAGCTTAAAAACTGCAGCAGACTGAGCCTCACCTGTCCCGGATGGAAGTTTGGCAACTATGGGTAGCTGAGAAGTAGCCTTTTCCAGAAACCAATATTGGTAGGCGATCGACTTTCTTTTCTCCAATTAGGTCAGGGATCAGTTTGCCGTCCTATCGAACAACAAGTGGAAAATTTCCCTAAGGCTCTGCATTTATGTTTGCAGATCCTGAGTTCTGTATTCTACTTTCTATCAGTGAATTCAGTTTCTGTTCAGAGCGATTTTGTCATTGTTCTGTCTCAAGCTTTTGGCAGTTTCTGCTATGTCAAAAACAGCTTTTCGGTCTATTACTCTCGTTCGATCTAGAGCTGCTGCCAATTCTAGAGTAACCATATTTTTTGATTCAGTACAGCGATGCCTTTAATGGCCCCCTCTGTCGCAGTTTCCAACTTTTCATCACCATCTTCTGCTGAGCTGTTTTTAGAACCAAATGAACCATAAATCACAATTTATTAAAACTTCACCATTATTGAGCTACTAGGGGTAGCTCATATTTTAACTAAATTTTATTTTTATATATAGGAACAAAATGAAAGGGTAAGAATATCATATTTTGAAAGTTGAAAAATTAGAGCCACTCTAATGCAGATATAAATAGGTGCCATGCAAAAATTTAAATATTCATAGAGAAATATTTGAATGTATGATATAGTTTGAAAATATTTAAAGAGTTCTCTTTTAATTTTGAAAAAGTTGAATATACTACCTAAAAGGGTATTTTAAGTACAAATATTATAAAAAAAATATTTCTCGTGTCAAGTCTTAATTATTTTTCTGGAAGTGGTCTATATTATACGTTTAAAAAAAAAAATTGAGATTTTGAACTATCAATAATCAAAATGAACTTTTATTTGACGATCGTGTGTTAATTTGATTACTAATTTATGGGTTGAATTCAATATCGACACATTACGTAATAATACTATATTTCATAAAATAAAAAATGCTTCGTGTACAATAATTAATTAGAATGCCTTTTTTAAATTCTTGAGGTACATAATCTTCACCCAATATTTTATCTATATTGAATTATTATATGAGAATATTGATATAACATAGTATTATTATTATTATTATATAACCCTGTGTCCCCGTGTACGTTATAAATAAACGACGAACGAAAAGTTTAAATAATTAAACACCTAACAGCGGTTTTCTCGAATTTCAAATAGTCGAGCATACGGTAACGAATTGTAAAGAGGATTGGTAGGATTTTTTTGAGGAAAAAAAATTACATCGTTAAAATAAAGGGCCGTGAATGTAGTTTCAGAAATAGGAATAAAGGAGTTCAAGACAACGAATAATCAAGCCTCCGTTACACAAAATACCGTTCTATAATTTTTATTATTATTACTATTATTATTTTATAGAAGTATTTTCTTGAATTAATCTTTCGATAGTTTAATTTATATTATAGCCAATTAGCCAATAGCCATTTTAGTATAATATAATATAGCACAAAATATTATATATATATATTGATGTATTAAAATTATTAATATTGCATAATGTAATCAAGAATAGGCCGAGTTAAGGATAAAATAAATTAGCTCAAATTAATTTAAAAAATGTTCTAAAGAACTTCAAAATAAAATAAAAACATTTACCTGTTACAAGTTAATATAAATAAGTTAATCAAATAGTTAACTTTAAATTAACTATGTGTGTTTTTCTCATTAAAAAATAAATATTTTTTTATAATAAATGCAATAAGAGTTGCCAAAAAAAGTGGATATTTAAAATAATTACTAATATAATACATTTAATATTTAATGTTAATTTTTAAAAACTTTAGATATTTGTTTTTAAAAATATACTCTCAATTAACTTAAATTAAATAGTTTGTATCTTACTCAATTATTTTTTAGGTATATATAGTTTAATAAGTAAAACAGTACGCCAAAGTTAGCAGTTAAATAACCATTTAACACTAATTTATATATTTCTGCGAAATTTTTCTAAAAATGGCAGCACAAAGAATCATATTAGAGTTCATACAGGTAAAAAGCCATATTCCTGTTATATATTCCTGAAGACATTTTTCCATATAAAGGCATTCTGAAGGATCATATATGAATTTACACTGGCAAAAAGCCGTGTTTCTGTAAAGTATGCCTGAAGACGTTTTCTAGAAGAACCACTCTAACGAATCATATAAGAATAAAGAATTCATACGGGTGTAAAACCGTATCATATTATACAATATGCCTGAAGAAATGTTCTCAAAGTACAATGTAACAATTGCATTCATATTCACACTTCTGAAAATTCATAATTATGTGAAGTTTGCATGATGACATGTTTCCACAATAGCAATTTAACGAGACATATAAGTATAAACATTAGTGAAAGGAAACTGTGTTTCAGAAAGTTTTCCGTTAAAAAAATACTAATAAAAGTTATTGGCTTTTTTACGCCAAAACTTTTATTTCTAAATTAACGACTAGTAAAATGTGCACATATAATGGCGTTTCCAAATTAATTTTGGGTGTGTCGATTCCTTGTTTATTATTTCCTTCTACTAAATTTTGAAGAAAATTGGGAGTTTTAAAAATAATAATCTTATACCTTCAACCCAATACCCTTTTGTACAAAACACAACTAAAACTAACCAACCATTTTCCAAAAAAATTATTCAATTATACATAAAAATGATTCATTGTAGAAATTGATATCAAAATGTATTATTTTTTAGACTTTGAATCCAATAGAATCGTTTATAGATAATAATAAGAATGATAATAATAATAATAATAATAATAATAATAATAATAATAATAATAATAATAATAATAATAATAATAATAACTTATTAACTTCTAATCGAACGTAACAATTGATGTGTATTTTTGTATACTCTAATAATTAATTTACGTAATGTTATATTATTGTTTAATTTGTCAATTATATAAAGAAATCTGAATTCGTAATTATGTCTCCTTAAAATTTTGAATACACGATAATATATGATGGTTTTGTGTCACAAAAATTACAATATATTTTACTAAAGTTTAGCTGGATATTATATGGTATAATTATACAATATATTGTATGTATAATGTGTTTCTGTAATATTTTCATTTCCTGGCAGTATTATTTTGGATTGAATGTGCATCAGTTTAAGGATAAAAATGTATACCTACATGTTTTTATATATTTAGAATACTTAAACTCTGTTAAGTTATTAAAGCTTAAAGTATTATTATTTACATTTGTATTGAAATACATTTATGATAATTTTTTCTCAATAATTTTGTACCTAATTTCATCTGTATTTACATTTAAAATACTTATTTAAGGGTATTCGACAGTAGATTTCTCAGGCACTAAATTGTTATTGGCATTTCCATAAATGAACTGTATTAAACTTATTCAATTTAAATTTTGAAAAGAGTTTTAAATTCGTTATTATAAATCCTGTGTATTTTTAGTCAATGTTTTATGAATTGACACGTATATTACAATAATAATCTGTACTTATATTAATTTAATATTAAATCTATTTGCCAAAAGCACAGTTTAACTTTCAGTACTCATCTTCAGTTTTACTTAAATGTTTTATTCATTTAAACGTATCCGGAAAAGAGCAATTACGGAAATTTAATTACATGTTTATTATAAAATATAATTATTGTTCAATAGACACGTGCTTGGGATGTCTTGTGCTTACGCATGCGAACCATATGGACAACACTGTAATGGCCAATGCACACTCGCATTAAAAGGGCCTACACATTTTCAATGAAAAAATTCCGTTAGCGTTTTTAATTTTTATCAACTTACAAACATGTTAGAAATACGAATTATAGCTAAGAATATTATTGTCTGGTGGAAAACCTAACTTTTTATTAACATATATATATATATATATTTAAGACTTATAGTTATTGAAAAAAAAAAAAAAAAAAAATCAAAAAATCGATTTTTTAATAACTTATAAATCGCGTAAGAATGCACATATCAAAAATCGGTTACGTGGATAAGGCTGTGGATTAAGTATTTTATAAAAATATTTTTAGAATATTAGATAAATATTTTTATTCGTATATCTTGAAAATTGCCCGATTGAAAATTTCCCGTTTTTAAGAAAACGAATATGCCCATAACGCGCGCTGCAATATAAACGTAATTGATGTTTGCAAATTTATAAAACCATATGCCATTGTACATATTTTATTTCACGAGTTCGTTTCGTTTGTTTTTTTTTTTTTTTTTCTGTTACAGGACTGGTTCACGAGACAACAGTTGGTTTTGGTGATATTGATCGTCAACGTTTCACTGGCGCTCATGTTTTTCAAACTGTTGACGTCCTAGACGAGCGTCTCTCGAGGATCCGAACACTGAGGGAAACCACTCCGTCGCGTCGAACCTAATATTATTATTGCGTAACGTTTAGGCGTTTTTTTTTTTTTTTTTTTTTTTTTTTTTTTTTTTACCCAATAATTTGAAATTGTTGTTTGGTTTTTTTGCGGCGTCGATGTTAACGTTTTACCGAGAAATTATACCTATTGTTTTTAAGCGCCGAAGTCATCGTCCCGAAGAAGAACCGGAGTCGAGCGAAGAGAGGGCGCAAAAAAAAAAAATAAAAAACTGGAAAACGGTTTTCATATTTTGCCCACTCTTTTCATTTCGATCAGATTTCGGTTCGATTGTTATGATATTATACGCGCGTATAGGTAATAATAACAATATTATTATAAACGTGTGTTTGTATTTTACGGTAATACGTTTTTTCCCTTAAGCAAAAAAAAAAAAAAAAATCAATTAAAATTATTAATTTATTACGATATTATATCATTGTATAGGTGTCTACGTATAATAATAGCTGGTAGTGAAACGACGACGTCATGATAGCGAATGGCTGGCGGACGACGACGACGACGAGACCTCGTACCGTAGTCGTCCCCGGTCGGCTTATCAGTATAATAATATCTAGTGATTAGTGAAATTTTATTTTATGTTATGTTTTCGTCTTCGAGGTTTTTTTTTTTTTTTTTTTTTTTTCCCCCGATATTTGTTTTATCTTGTTTCCCGCATTATAATATAATAATATTATACGATGACCAAATATATAGCCAATTATTATTATTTGTTATTATTAGTTTTTTTTTTTTTTTTTGTTGTTTTTTTATTATTATTATCTATTTATCATAATATTATAATCGTCATCGGGCCTTTTTGATACTGGTATCTCAATCATTTTAATATCTAGTAATCGGTTTCAAAACAGGCTCTGCTTAATTGGTTCAAACTATGATTATTAATTAATTAATAACAGGAAATAAGGTCTGGGGAACTTCAAAAGTGGACGAACGACAATATTATCAAAGAAACTTTGTTATAAATCAAAAGGCATAAAATAATTTGATTATAATAAAATATTCATGAATGTCTATTACAATGTTTTCTCGTGAAAATATTCTACATTGTATAAATTATATAATGTATAATCTTTATTGTTACTAAAAAGTAACTATCAATAACTTTCCAATTATTTCATCACCTCTATAAAATACTGGAATATTAAAATCAAATTTTTACATGATTTTGAACTTAATTTTTCAAAATTGATTTTTATTTAATTAAATTTTTGACTAAAGTATTCTTCAAGGGAGTACTAGCAATAATAGTGACAAAGGTACTAAAAGTTATTTAACTATTTATTGAATTGCATCTAACAACTAACTTGTAAATGATTAATTACTTTTACCCCCACTATGTTTTTATTTTTCATTATATATTTACCGAATTAACGTGTAACGTATTTCTATACTATTGTGATTTAAAAATTCAAGTTACTATTTATCTTCTTCTATATAAAAAATAAAATAAATATCTTATATAATAGATAACAAATAAATAAATAGGTATATGTATAGTCAGTTTATGATATTTAAAATAATGTGAGTGTAAAATAAAAAATTTTCTCTTATGAAGAAAAATCAGTTATAAATATTAAAACTGATATTATTATAGTAGGCTTATAGTTTACCAAGTTTTTGAATATCAAAAATTTTAAATACTGATATCTTTGTATTCTTTGTATTCTGCTATTTGTAAAGATTAATGCTAGGAGGCTATACATCCCACATGAATATTTGTTCAATCTTGGACAATATAAAAATTTAATTTCAATGTTTTTGAGAACACTTGACAAATAAATGTTATCGATTATTGATTAAGTCAATTTAGGTTATGCAATACTATTACATTTTACTATTTGAGTATATTTGCACGCATTTTTTTATCTGTTTAAACAAATTAAGTAAAATAAATTATCATAAAAATGTTTCTTGATAAAATAAATATGAGTGATTCTACACGTACTGATCTAATCAAAGAAGATAAGAATGGTCAATTAATGTTGAAGTAGTCTGAATTTAGACACAATGGTCAACCAAATATCTAAAAGTGTTAACAAATGTATATACGAGTATGTATATGAATATTGCAGCAAACAGGGTGTCTAGTAGAAAGTTGACAAAATTTTTACTCGTAAAATGTATTGTATATGTACAACATTTTGACGTCAACTGTACATACGTATTTAAATAGATCTAACCTCAATAAAACCAAGTTATAAACTAAACATTAAAAATGAATTACCATTTCAATAAATATTTTCAAAATGTTATTTTGAAAATAATGTTCAATCCAAAATGACTTTAAGAAGTATATTATAAGTTTTTGTATTTTTTTTTTTTTTTTTAAGTATTCGTAACTAGTAACTCATACCTAAGTTTGTATTTTTACGAATAACTATAGTAAATTAACTATAGTTATATTTTCATCATTAATTATTGTTACATGATTTATGTACTCAGTACTCAAATAATGTCACTTTTTCCGCTTTATGTATTTATGACATACAGTTTATATATTCTTAAGTATCTACCAGCAGTAATAAATGTACATGCACATACGCACACATGAACTATTTGACAAAGTATTTTTTGTGTTCGTTGTTTTATTAATTTTTAATATTATATGTAGATATATATCAATATAGAGTGTATACCAAAGAAGGTGTCATATAATTTTTTTCATATAACTTCGAATTTGAATCGGGTCTTTTCGTAAATATGGAGGGGTACCCAGAATACTGCACATTTTGGGAAATTGTTATTTTTTAACACATTCGGTCCCCCAAAAAAAAATGATTTATTTTATGAATTTTAATCCTAATTTTCACACTAAAATTTGAAATGTGTTTAATAGTCGTTTTTTTTTAAGTATAAACCGTGGTTTAAATCTAAAATTAACCGTGTTAAATCTATTTAAAATAAAAATAAAAAAAATACTTTTAAAAATGTATAATTGCCATATTGTATGTATAATTGGTTCATATTAAGTTAAGAACTAAAGAATGATTCTACAATTTACATATTAAAATTAATTTAAAAAAAATCAAATCATTTAATATTGAACAAAATACAACCGTTTCAAATTTCAATAAAGAGGCAATTATTTTCTTTCAATTTGATAATCAGAAATTATCAATGCACCATTTGGATAGAATGAATATTTATTGCTATTTTAACATATATTAAACTGTTAAGTAAAATATTTATAAATTGCCAAAATTTAATTAAACGATTTTTTTTCATAACAGTTGTAATACGGAGAATTTTGGATTTACAATAATCATTTATATTTATACATCAAAATTATATAAGAAATGCTCTCTGCCTAAAATAGAAGTTAATAATAAAAAAAAAAATTAAAATTTGTATCTGTCACTTTAAAAATAGTAAAACTGAAATTTGGTTAAAAATTTGTAATGTTCTTAAGATATAGCTATAATCTACATCAATACCTCTACAAAATTCCGATTCATATGTATGATAATTTGAAAAAATTTCATGTTACATTATAAATTGATCACACTGTATAATGTGTAAGAAAATATTTAAACGTATTTTTATTTATTTTACCAGACAGATCCAGATAACAAAAAAAAAAATAAATAAAAATAAAGATAAAAAAAATTTAAAAACAAAAAAAATAAACCACAAGACTTGGGGTGATAATATGCAGTGTTATAATGGTATGCTAACGTCATTATAAGTAAAGCACGTAATTATAATTTAAAACGCGAAACGTGCCACAGCGACAAGACGGATATATCGATTACTTTATTGTAATTTCGCATTTATATGCAAAATATTATTTTCCTGGTCGACCATAATTAAAAAAAATTGTTTTACCTGTTATTAAAAGAAAAAAAATTTAAAAATAACTGTGTAGGTACCATATATATATATATATATATATATATATATATCACATAATTTGATCATAAATTGTTCGTATAATATACTTATTACATATTTTAATTTTATACTTTATGATATCAATCACTTATGTAATTTTTGTTGTACACAATTATTTGTTCATTAATCTCGTTGAAAAAAATTATATATTGTTATTATTATGAGGTAAAACCCAGAGCTTTGTTCTTAATCGTATTTCTGTCATAATGCACTATTTATTTTATACATTACTTTAAAAATAATGGGGCATTTTTGTATCCAAAAATGGAGTCTCAACTTGCATTTATGAACGAGCTGCAGAGAAAAAGTTTGTGCTATCAAACAAAAATTTAGTAGATGATTCAATTTATTTGCATCATATAGAAAGAAATAATATAAATAATTTTGTTAGTGCGAAACAGTTATAGACGATAAAATGAATATATGCGAGATTACGAAAAAGTCATTATGGATAACATTAATATATGTGCTAATATAGGAATATGAAAAGGTCGATGGAACTTAATTAAAAAACTTAAAACTTCACCTAACATAAACTTTAATTTTTCATTTTTAAATAATAATTTAGTAATCACGAATTCCAGTCATATAGCAAATAATTAAGCAAATGAAACTATATCTAGAATTTGGTGTCAATTTTGTTTCAAAGGATAAGTTAAAAAAGTTATGCGAACGTTCAAATTTCATGGACACTCTCGTGAACAATTTCAAAAATTTTTGGTGGTTCCTTTGATTATATTATGAAATCTTCTCATACTGAGCTTGCAAATTTATTAGAAGACACACCAATGTTATTTAGTACTTTCAGTGTTGAGAAAGTTCTTTTTAAAAATGAATAAAAATGTTTCCTTTGTAAAGGAAAGGTAAAATTTTATTTTTTTTCTTTGTAAAAAGGAACTTGTTCTAATAGCTTTTTCCTTAATTTTTAGATTATTAAATTTAAAAAAAAAACTATAAATATTAATTATATTATATTTTTACAATTTAAAAAATAAATATCAAAAAGCATTTAGATATTAAGTTATTATTATTATTATTTTATTCAATAAATACATAAATACAAATAGTGGGGCACACATGGGGTATCATGGATAGCGGTTGCTACCCTTGTTTTATGGTGTAGGTGGCTAAGTTGGTATTAAAGTTGCAACTATAAAAATATAATTTATGATAACACACTGATATAATACACTTGACACTGTTATCTGTGTTGTAAATATTTTTCATTTACACCACAGATAACTTTTATAAGATAACAGAAAAGGTGAAAGCCAAAAACTACTACAAGTCTACGAGGTCTAGAGCACATTTTCCTAAATTTATAAAATGACGCAATGTATAGTAATTATCTTTTTGTTTTGTGCCAGATGCAACAACTCATATTTAAATTTAAACAAATTTTAATGTAATACTCAATGTTTTAGTAGAATAGGTATATACAATATTACAATAATATTATTTATCATATTATATGAATACTATGTATTAAAAAATTATAGAAAGGCTGTTTAGAAATTGGAAAATTTACCATTAATTTATTATTTCATTATAAAAGTTGTATATTTAATTATCACTAGTTTTATAAAAAATATTACACTTTTGATTATATCGTTCTGTAATAAGTTTCTATCTTCTTCTTTTTCTTAGATAAATCGGACACTTGGACCATTCCGTCATACAACCTTGCCTCCAGTTTTCTCTATCTGATGCATGTATCTTCCAGTCTAAGCCTTTTCCTAATATTTCCATGTCTTTCCTTACTACATCCACCCATCTTAAACGTGATCTTGCCGGCGGTTTTTTTTTTCTAGGATTTTTGTCAAGTATTTTCGGCGATACTATGATAGCACTTTTCCCGAGGCTTTGTTGGTTAAAAAACAGGGGGAAAAAGTACGCAAATGAGTGGATTTTGACTATACGCCATGCCCATTATGCCCAGTCCACTGTAATGTTTTGTTCTTTATCGTCCCCAGTATATTCGGTTTTTGGAAAAGAGTTTTTAATTCAAAATTTTTTCCTCCACACTCCATCACTTTCCGGTCCAAAAATCTTCCACAGTATTTTCATTTCTAAAACTCATAGTTTTCTTTCAACACTTATTCTCGACGGCTATGACTCATCTCCATAGTTAATTACAGGGTGAATTAATGTAATGTATAAATGTATTTTCAAATCCTTTGATAGTGATCGTGTTCCAGTAATTTTCAAGACCATATAGACATTTATTTCCAGATTGAATTCTCGCAGTTTTTTTTTTATTTCATTTAATTTCTCTCTGACATTATTGACCCTAGGTATTTGAATTATTACTTTCTTTTGAAATTTTGGTTGTTTATAGTTAGAGTTTGATATTACCTCATGGTATCCCATCTTCTTATGACCGTGTATTCCGTTTTACCCTCATTTATATAAAGTCCAACTATCAATGCTACTTTTTCCAGTCAACATAACAAAGATCTTAATCCGTCTTATTTTACTTCCATGAGCATATGTGCACAAGTTAGCAATCCTATAGACGATCCCTGAAATACTACTGCAGTATAAACATAACCACGAAAAATAAAAGAAATAATTTCATTAAATAATATTAAAGTTAAAATACCATGATAAAATGTATGAAAAAAATAACATATTAGAGATGGGAACATGATCCTTTTTAAAATATTAATTTAAAAAAATATTTTAACAATCAAAAACCAACGAGATCATATCCAAAACGTTGTCTTATATTAATATTGTATCGTAAGTGTTTTAACTCTAAAAAATACCTTTTTGTTTGTTTTTCGTAAACATTTTTTCAAGACTTTTGCGTTTTTAACACGTGTTCAAAATTAGAAAATTTTAAAAATCATTGAAAAAAATCAAAATATTTGTACACTATGTTTCGTACTATAATTCAATAGTCTATTAATAGTACTATGATTAAAATAATAATAAATACATAAACTTATCTCTCAATTCGAGATAGCACATAAAAATGTCAAATGTTTGTACATCCGGTCATACGGTCATACTTACAAAAGTTAAGAACTCAAGCTCAGAGTACTTATAATATTTATCGAAAATTTGTGGGGGTTGAAATTAACTAAATAAGATCAATTACGTCGTCTTTTATAATTACTTCCAAAGACAAGAGGTATATTCAATGAGTCGATGTAAAATGATAATACAAAATACAATCACAAAATGTATTAAAGGTTTAAGTAAGTAAGAATTTTAGTAGCGAAAAAAGGCCTTTGTAAAATAAAAAAAATACTTTTTGAAATGATATTTTTAATAAGAAAAATACTCCCATTAAAATTTCTCTTAAAGTATCTTTTAAAGTGTTTTGAAAGTAAAATAATATATTTTAAAACAGATAAAACATTTTTAGTCGATCTAATTAGTGTTTTTCAAAAATAATAATTAGAGGAAAAAGTACCTCTTTTTACCGAACGATTTTCTTCTAAATATTGATTTTTTTATTGATTAACTATAGGCTTATATATAGACTTAAGAACTCTAAATATTAGGTATAATATTTATATTACATTATAATAGATAATATAATTATAAGATAATAGTAATACGATAATACTTATTAAGATTAATTGAAACAATATTGTATTGTATCAAGGGACCCTAAAAATAAACTATATGATCGTCTTTTTAAAGTTCATTATTTTATGATTAAAGTCGTTGAGTCAGTAGGTAAATGTAAAAAGAAAATGATTATCCAAGAGGGAATCTACGCATCCATACTCCCCATCAGTGCATCCCTATATCTACTTACCATTATTATAGATATTTATACTAGTACTGTACATGATTTATTTTGAAAGTTAATATAATATAGTTATAGAATTTTTGACTCGCTGCTTGTCAGTTTTAACTTGCCCTTATCTATTGAGAATTTAAATACCTATCTCATATTATTATATAATATCCAATATACCCATAGGTATATTCCTAGAAGATTAATCGTAGTATGAAAAGTTTCTAAATCATATTGTTTTTCAAATTGTATTTTAAAGAAATTGTTCTAAAATGTAAATGCACTTCTTATAAGCTATTAATGAAGTACATACGATTATAATATTGTCAATTTTCAAAAAAATTTAAAGTTTTTAAATCATTCAAAACAGAAATATTTTGTCATATCGTTAATTTTAAAATTAACGATGATTAATAAAACCAAACTATAAAATAATATGTTATGATGAAAAAATCTCCATCAATCACTATAGGTGATATGTATCAATAATTATGCATATTTTCCGCAGATTTCTCACAGATAATATGAAAAATGGTTTCGACTAACGATAAACAAATTACATGTTAGAATGAAAAGTTTTTTTTTTTTTTTATATTTAAGTATTAAGTTTGTTCTATTTATGATTAGTACTATTTCATACTAATATTGATATTATGTATATGAATCATAGTTATGATAATGTATAGTATATAATGTGTTTTACCATCAGTTATCGTTATTTGCATAATACAACCTTTAATAAAGAATAAAATATTTCGTCCAAAATTTTAGAATTTCTCTCCTGAACAATACTATAAAAACGATTTAGAAACTTTTCATATACTAAGCCCACGTATGTAATTCAGAGATGAGTCAACATTTGAATGTTAGAAACTATTTAAATATTTGATCAAACTCGAACTTTGCCATTTTATATAGCTATACAAATTAATTTTGAATTGCTATTTTAATTTAATCAATAATCTATTTTTAGATGAACTATTTATTGTGGACAAATAAAGAATAATATAAAATTAAGGTTACTGTTTTTATTTTAATTCAAAATTTAAGAAATTACAATAATTATTTATTTAATTTATTAATTTTGTAAATATTAATTATAGATAAATTAACAGTATAGTAAATATATTCGAAAAATTATATGAAAATAGTTTATGTATTATTCGAAATAAGGTGAAATTAAATTACACTAAAACACAATCTCCCTCTATTTGTATTTAGATATATTAAATACCATTTATATTCTTATTTATTTATTTATATAATAATATTTATTATTTATTTAATTATTGTTTTATATACAGGGTGACCTTATAATCATGTGCCAGGCTATACCTCTAAAAATAATTATATTATATAGTTAATTTCTATGAGATTTTTTCAGAAAGTCATATGTACACTTACTTTTATATTTTTTCATAATTTATAAACTTTTATCGTTCTCCATTGTTTGTTAATATTATATCAGCTTTAGATTTTGAAACGGTAACCTATGATTTAAATTACAGTTTTTTAAACACTATATATTTATGAGAATTTATATTTATTTAAATTTTTAATCTAATAAAATGTCTTCGAGTAATAAGGATTTATATTACAGAATCAGAGGAATGGAGAAATTCCGACTATAGTGTGTCATTTTTCGTAGTATACATGCTTATTACTCGGAAAATATGTATCGTATTTAAAAACCTAATTAAAACGAGAAGGTCCTTATAATAATATAATATGTATTAAAAATTAATAATTTAAATTATGGGTTGCCTTTGAAATCGGAAAGTTGATATAGTTATGACAAATAAAGAAGATCGGAAAATGTTTAAATTATGAAAAAATATGGAATCAAGTGTACAAATGACTTTCTGAAAAAATGTCACGTATATATTTTTATGCATTCATCAATTTTATGGTGAAAAAATGACGTTGTAAAATTATAATTATCATTATATTTTCGTGCTTTACAATTTCTATTCCGAAAATTATTATTTATCTAAAGGACGTGTAGATACGTACATATAAATATTACAAAATAATGCATTAATATTATTTCGTCGAAATAAAGCTAATAAAGGGAAATCGCTTCTCTCCTTCACCACCATAATAGCCACACGACTCATCGATAGCAGATTTCACCTTAGACCTGAAAATAACTTTATGGACTCACTACTTTTATATTGAAATTGTGTTAAAGATCTTCGGTGTCAAATTGAAAAATAAATTGACAGATAATGACAATACAAACGTTGACATTTTATTATTTTAATTTTCAATATTATATTGTTATTTTCATAACCTTTGGTAAATAGTGCACACAAAAATACGGTTGAAAATGTCAAGTTTCATTTGTTACCAATTAATAAGTCTACCATTTGTGACATTGAGAATATTTTGAACATAATGATAATATTTTCATCACAATGATATAAATTCCTATTTATTCATCGATAAAAATCATTTTGACTATTTGGCAGCATTTTTTCAGACTGATAGTAACTATTATAATACCCGCTTAATATAATAAGTACATTAGAAACTGTTTATAATAACATTCAAGGGACTAGTCAAAATTAGTCATAATAACCAAAATGAAAATGCAATATTTATGAAACATTGCGGGTTACGGGATTTTCCCAATTACGATCAGTTTCATTTTTTTACCAATCATACTTGCTGAAATTAATACGGTAAAACGTTTTTTAGATATTTCACTATATGAACATTTTTCTTCTTCAAATTTGAATGTTCTGACAGGAAGTATTTTGAAAAATAGTCCAGTCTCATTTGCATTATAAATCTGATCATTTGTATATCCTTAACATAATTTTAGCCATACTTTTTCGAGCCAATTTTGTGTTATCTGAATGTTTAAACGAATACCAACGAAAACCAATATAACCAAAAATAACCGTCATAACATCCGTTTTATATTGGCGTAAACTGATACAAATTAGTACAGACAATATACCGTTTTGTCGGGAACTTCAATCTAAGGTTATTACACCCGGTTTGTCGTTTATAAATGTCATCACAATCGATTTCTACTCTACCTATATCACTTTAATATAAAATAATATGTTAAAACAATGATTATTTTATCCTGCCAACGGTTAATTTTATATAAATGACAACGTTTATTTGTTAAACACTTTACTTTATATGACAATAGATGTTTAAAAAAAAATAAATAGACAATACTTGTTACCTAAATGAACTAAATGTTTGACAACTATATATTGACAGTAATTTCACTGATTCAATTAGTATTTTTATCAATATTACCAATGATTTTTTTTTTCTGTGTAATATTGGTTAAATACTTTTCCAGCTCTCCAGGATAAATATACCGATTATCGATAAAATACATGGGTATATTTTTTTGTTTAAAGATGTTGATGATACGTCATTTTTATATACCTTTTTTAATTCATAACGGAAAAGTATATAATCTTTTAATCTGAGACGGAACTAGTAGGTACTTAACTAAACTTTACTTTATATTTGAGACTGAACTTGTATGCTGTCCCTCGTGTGTGAAGATACAATATAATTTTATCTTGTACATTCTGCTTACGTCGTATATAAAATATATATTGAAGTTAATTCTACTTCATTGTTTACAACTTAATCTGAATACGGTGAAAATATTAATTAATTTATTTTTGTAAAATGTTATTAAAAAAAAATTACTTACACGTGTGTTTACAATTTTCATCGTGATGAGGAGGGGAGATTAGATATTATATTATCGCGTGTTTTAGATCCAAGATGACACAATATTTTAAAAACAATAATTAATTTATATAATTTAGGACATACGCCACTGGATGGTAACAATACCGTACGAAATTTAAGTACTATATTATACGTATCGTATGTTGTAAGATAATAATATAGAATAATGTTATATATCTGTAAAAGAGTGCTTTTGTCAAGGACTAATAATTTTTAGTCCTTTTATTACGTGATATCATTATATTGTACATATACAATAGAGTGGTGTACACTAGCGATGGGATGGTTTTGAGGTCAACGCCATCCCCGATGGGAATTTTTCTCTTTTTCAATACCCATATTCATCTCATTTTTATTATATTAGATTAAGTTAGTCATGCACCTCATTTGTATTTTATTTTATAAAAAAACAATACTAATTCGGCTGCTATGAATGGTAAACAAATAACATAAACATTCAATATGATAGTGCACAATCCGCACAATACTATATCAACAGGGACGATGACATCCGCCAGCGTCATCGTATCGTTTGTTGAAATATTTGTTTAGAATATTTATTGCATCGAACATTTTTTGAAAAGGAATTTCTCAAAATTCTATTGAAATTATGTAATTTTGTATTCTTGTTAGTCGATGTTAAGCACGTATTTTTTGTTTATAAATGTTAATATAATATTATGTTATATTTTACCTTATTATATAAATGTATAAAAACTAAAAAGGGTAAATATGCAACCGTTAACAAATAAAGGTCAACGTGTATATTATATATTATACTTACATAAAGTTTTACTCATATACTTGTTTATATTATATATATATATATTGTTTGTCATACAAAGTTTAAAGCACTAAAAAACAACTGAATAAATAATAGAAATTGTAAAGTACGCAATAATATAAATCCCACATTATTCTAACTTTTTCGTTCACAAAATGTCAATGGAATTTGATTCAATGGGGTCCAATTTAATTATTTGCAAAATGTTATAATCGTTCAGTACGCCAATTGACATAGAGTTCTATGTATTTTTACTGTGAAATTAGCAATGAAAAGTGTCCAACATAAAAGTCGGTTATTATTTATGCGGTTTATTAAGAATTTATATAGAATTAAGAATTATATTAAAAATTATACATAATTATACAAACGGAAAAAGTCATTTACTTTTTTTTTTATATATAAACTGCTCTTAAATATCATAAACGTTAATATCAAATAATGTATAATTGTACTAATAATCATTAAATTAATAAACTTCTTTATAAAATATTGTATTTTTCATGGAAACAAAGCATAATAATTTTATAGAAGAATTTTACTTCGTGAATACAAAGTAAATTACTTTACTAATTTTATTGATGAATAAAAGTCTTGTCAGAGAATAAAGTCACTAGTATTTCTTATATCAATAAAACACGTGTTTTACATTATTACTTTGTACATAAACGCTATTACAATTTTCTTTTCCTCAGAAATTACAAACATTATCGTAAAATATCCGTAGTAATAATACATTATTTTACATTTTAAATTTTAATTATTTATCATTGAATGAAGACATGGTTTGTATAAGGGTTAAACTCTAAAAATATGTATTGTAATTTATACATAATAATTAGTGTTATTAAAAGGTAAGGATAAAAGACGAACCTGAAAGATTTATCTAGATATAGATAATAAAAAAAGATAATCTTTAAATTTCATAACTATTTTTTGTAATATTTTCACGATGTTTTATTAAAATCAACAAGACAATACTTATAAGTAGGTACATATATATAATAAATATAAATTTACTTATTCGTTATTTTTCATATAAATGCATATATTACGAATAACAGCACATTTAAGCTTATTTTGTATACAGGTTAATGTAAGTTATTATTTCTCATTACGCTTCAATTTTAAATATGTATGTATTTTTAAATATATAAAATATTATTGTTTGTTTAGAAAATGTATAATTTCATTAAACTTTAATCGAAAATCAATGGTCAGTTTGAAAATATTATCTAATTTTTGTCAAAGAAAAAATTTACAATTTTTTAATTGTTTCTAATTGTTTTTACAGGCTATTATATTGTTATTTTTCTTATTATATATTCTGTTGCTGTAATATGTAAATACTTACATATTTCTATTTCACGAAAATGAATAAAAAAATCAATAGATAGTTTAAAAAGAGTATAGGAATACCATAATTTCATGACTTACATTTTTATATTTTTCTTTTGAATTGAAAGTAAGAAATATAGATGAAATTAAAAAATATTTTTGTATATAAATGCATACATTTTGAGTAAGAGTATATTTTTACCAAAACAAGAATACTTTTTCTTATTTCTTTAACAATTTATCTATAAAATATAATCTATATATATATATATATATTTACTTATAGATACCTGAAACTTTTATCTAAGATAATTCTTTAGATAACTTACTATTATTGATCTAGATAAAATAAAATATGAATGAATAATGATTAAAATAAAAAATATATAAAATACATATAATATATATAAAATATATTGGCTGACCCCAAATAGTTGGGAGAGAAGGCGAAGGAGAAGAAGAAGATATATAAAATATTTAATAGATAAAAATTATCTTGATTCATACCAACACAAAAAAAAATATATAGGATATTTCTTTAAAATTTATCTTTACCTATATGAATTAAGAGAATGCCACACCCATTTTTTTTTTTTTTTTTGTGGATTTTCGAATGATATATTGTCAAAAAAGATCAAGATAAGAAGATTCAAAGAATATAATATAATAATGCACTAATTATTATATAATGTTAACACCGAAATTAATATCCAAAGTAAAAAGCATACATATACGTGTTACAACCATTTAGTAATGTTTTTTTTTTTTTTTTTACATAAAGTTTACCACTCTATGAAATGAGAATCATATTTTATAAAAAAAATAAAAATGTATTAATGGACACTTTTTCATGAAATGGCCATTAAAAAATAGTCAATTAAATTTTTTGAATAATAATATTATGTTATATAAAAATATTGTGCCTATTTATTTATTTAGGTTTTTAAATTACATTAAATATATAGTACTATACTTAAACGGTTATATTATAAAAAAAAAAAAAAAAAATTACACATGGAATATTATCAATTAATTAAATGTTTAATGAAATGATAAACTAATCATAAAAAGCCGATTTATCTAAATGGCTACGACATAATAATATATTTTAATAAATATTATATACGTATACGTCGATGGCAATGTCGAATACTTACCTTTTTGTTGAAACAATTTCCTTTTGCAAAGCCGAGAAAATCCGTAAATGTACGTTAAATCCATATAGGTTCGGTAAACAATGCTAATCTATAATATTCAAATTCAATTTTACGATATGAAATTTATTCGCTTCGAGAAGACCAAAAATCAAATTGGAAATGTCAATATTTACATACAGTTAGTGTCTATACATATATTATGATATAGGTAAGTACCAATTTCCTAATATAGGGACCGCGCCGTACCATCAAAGAGAATACCAAATGCACGAGGGAGTTTAAAATGAAAGAAAAAAAACATTGAATCTAACGACCGTGCGTGACGACAAATAAATTATTTACACGTAATCTGAGTTCGACCGCAGAGCTACGATTGTATCAATTGGAAGGGACGTGAATTCGTCTTCATCCCTCAAGCAAGTACCTATATAAGTACCTATATAAGTACCTATATAGGTACTGTATACAGATATAATGTAGATATCTCTTATACGAGAGTTTATATTTATATATGTAAGGGGTGTGACCAAACAAGAAGAACCTAACGAATCGTATCGATATTTATATTCATTGCGAGTAAAAGCCAAAAAGAAAAAAATATCAAATTTATCATTACAGGTATAGGATGTTGATGATTTAACAACTTGACTGCTCCATTCGCTTTTTTTAAACAAAATGTCCAATAACGCCAAGACATTAAATTCGAAGTAATAACGTATTTCTCTAGAATCAATTCTGTATCTCAAGCATAGAATTTTCTTTTAAATTATATCTCTCTGATTCATTATCTTATCCAGATAAATAATGGTAAGTAACCGATAAACGATTATACTAGATACAAATATCTGTCACCTATAGGTATCTAAATACATTTATCTAGATAATATGTATAATTAGGTAGGTATGTAATTTTTTCAAAAAATTTTCGAAAAAATTGTTTTTATTTCATCTAAATTTCTTAATTTCAAATAAAATTGAATATAATTAAATAAATATACATTTTTATCCTTGTAATAATGTAGTGGGATTGTGGGACAAAGTGGGGACTTTATTATAAAGATTTATCTCGCTTATAAATGAATTTTTTTTTTTTAAACTTGAACCAAATGTGATTTAGAATATGGTGATTAGTATAATTATGCTTTTTTTTTTAATTTAATTAAGTTTTAGAAAGTTGGGATGTAAAACTAAAAATGTAACTTTTGCTCATTGTGACGCTGTAAAAATTATAATAAAAAAAAAATAATAATTATAATTATACAATATATTGTTATTTATTAACATGATACACATTAAATAACTTGGGCAACTTAAAATACAAGATAAAATTTATAAATGCTAGATTTATCTGAATAAAACTTCTATTAAAATGTATATGAACTTATTAAAAATATTTTTTTTTTATAAAAAGAAAGAACAAAGTTCGTAAACAAAAATAGCTTTATGACCTTGTGCCCAAACTTCAGCACAAGAACAGTGATCTTACTTACTGCATAAAATGCATCAAACTATATTGAGTACTCACCATTCATACTTACGGGACGTTCCTGATTTGCTGCAAACATGACGTACACATTTAAAAAAGAAAATGACAAATTATTATATAAATCAGTTGATAACAGGTATTTTTATAAGTTTTTGTTTATAATTTATAAGGTAATAAATATATGTTTATAAAACTCTTCTTCCATAGTTGTGTATGATTAAAAACATAATAAATCTAACTTTAAAAACATAATTATCAACCTAATTAGTAAGTAACGTCCTCAAAATATCCCGATATCCTACTTTGCTATACGTTCCCTTACGTATGTAATTTTTTTGAACTATACATTCTACTATTTTCATGAAATAGATATATTGATTTTATAGTTACAGAGTATATAGCAAGAAAGATAACAATAT
The DNA here is from genome assembly GCA_025469235.1 of Pemphigus obesinymphae. Classification (NCBI taxonomy): domain Eukaryota; kingdom Metazoa; phylum Arthropoda; class Insecta; order Hemiptera; family Aphididae; genus Pemphigus; species Pemphigus obesinymphae. The sequence goes on from JAIPRL010000009.1 coordinate 270,046, forward strand.
AAGCAAATAATAATAATGATAATGCTTTGAAAATTTTTTTGAAAACTTAACATTGATTTTCAGTTAAAATCTATGAAATCCTGAATTTTGTATACAAATAATTTATATAATTTTTTATACAAGATTTTACGAAATATAAGTACTTCAAAATTCAAAACTTTTGAAATACCTATATCATTATACCTAATCTATGCATTTATATGCGAAACAAAGGAATAAATAAATAACAAATAATGTATTTTCATTTACTTATTGACTTATTGATTAAAACTTCTTAAAACTATTAGAAAATAAAGGTTTTGAAATTAATATATTATATTTTTTAATATATATAAAAATAAAGTTATCTATTATTTTTATCTTTTAAATTTTTAGTTATCTATTCCGAACACTGATTATTTCGGAGGATATTGACACATAATATTACGGTCGGTATGTGTCTAATCTATTCTTTCCGTCCAATCTTCTTTTCGCCAAAATTGATTGTCCTTTACTCTTATCCCTAATAAATTTCAGAGTTCCTTCCCGCAACACTCGTTGTTCTCTTTCGATACTCTTTTCTCTTTTTCTAATTTTCTCGACAACTCACCTATTGTCCGTTTCCTGCGAACAGTAAATAACGATCCTTCCTTTCTTTTGTAAACAATAATAAAAAATAGAAAATATATGTAATTATCTTCTTAAGTACCTACCTCCTTACAATATAACTTTCTTGCTGCTTATATTTGTACATATTTATCTTTTATTTTTGAGCTTGCCCCGTTTTTATGAATAAAATAAAAAATTACTACGAATTATACAAATTGTGAATAGAAATATATTCATTGGAATATATTGATAAAACATGTTTCCATCTAAATATTGCACTATTGAAAATGAAAAATTCAAACAAAAATTAAATTATTAAATATTGGACCTAGATCTATCAATATTTTGATAATTATAGTTTTCAACAATTAAATCATGAATTCAAATTTATTATTTATGATTTTACATTACAAAATAATTATTAAAAACAAAATCTTTTTTTTTCAATTTCTAAGTTAATAAATAAAATGTCACTCAAGATTGTGATTTTAAAGTAATCGATTTTATTCTGGATAATAAGAATGTATGGTCATTATTATTTTAAATTCAATCTTTTGTTTTAAAATATAAACAATAATAATAAATAATTCTTATCTTCAAATATTGTAAAGAAATAAAAAATAATAATTTAATAGATTCTGAATACCTACATATAAACCGCAATATATAAGTACCTATTTATATTAAAAGTATTTGCGATTTGAATTATTGATTAAAACTATGGAATAGAATAGCCAAAAACTTTCTGGACCAAATTTCATAAAAATGTTATACCTACTTCTCGAATTATAGCTTTCTCATAATAATTGATAAATAAATATATTTAATGTTCATTGTAGATAGTTTTATAATTAGTATATTATAATATTGTATGTAGTATGTATTAATTATTTTGGATCGAACGAATATATTTTACAAAATTAAAAAACTCGTGTTTCTTCATTTTAACTATGCAATTTGCGTTTTTGTTTTCAAATTTTTAAAACACTCCTGTGCCGCATAAACATATTACTTTTCAATAGAATTTGATTGTTCTTATTTTCAAATAACTTTTGGTATTAAAATCATCGATTTTGAATAATTATTTTGTCAACTATGACCCATAAAAAATTAGTAAGTAAACACGGCCGCATCGAATATACAAAATACCTGTCTACGGTTATCTCAATGCATCATATTTAATATCTGATGAAAGACTGTTTTTTACAGTAGGTAAGTACTTTATAATTTGAAATGGTCGGAATATATTTCGCTTTCCCAAGTAGTTTCTTAAGCGTAAAAGGAAACTATCGATAAATAATGTCAGTAATTGTTTTAAACAAAAAAAAAAATATATACTCAACCAAACTTCGGATTCCGAATGAAATCACATATCTCGGCTTTAAAATCTAAAATTTTACTACTACACTAAATTGCCCGTCCGAGTATTGAATGGACGATGGTTAAACTTCCATCACCCAATTTCAATCATTGAACAACATTTTTTTATCTTAATTATTTTCTAAATTTCGTCCGATTAAATTACTATATTATTTCATTCGTTTAATACTCCCGACTTATGATGTTTAATCATTACAATATAATCTTATGCATATTCATATTATTTTATGTATAATGTTGTAATATTATCGACGAGAGGTTTTAATATAACATACCTATTTACATCGTAAATTCTCCGCGAAAAAGACTTTTTATTTTTTTTTTTATACATTTTCGAAACTGATTTACCCCACAAAATCGACTCTAGATCGGACATTGTCTTCACAATATATTTTATATTATATTTATATTATAATAGATAATATTTCATATTTTCAAGTTGAAACACACGTTAGTCATCCCTATATATATTATATATATATAGTTACCGCTCTTCTCCTGCGGTTACTCCTCGGTGAGCACGCGTGTCCTTTCAGAAATTTCCTTCTCTCCGTCCCCGAATAACTCGATAACTGTGCTCCCAACCGTACCCTCCACACACCCTCTGCATCCCTTAGAAAACGGTCAAATGACTCGGAACCACGTGATATAATATGTGCTCTTCCTCCGTACTTATATGCACAGATATTCTCACATACACACAACTCGGTTACTATATAGGTGATGTTCGTGCGCACAAGGCGCATTGACTTCGGTATGCGTACACGTGTGCACAGAATGAATATTTCCCGATTACTGATGGAATTAATTACAAAAAGTTATCGATGTATAAATATGATAACCAACCGAAGTTTAGAATATAGACATATTAAAATAATTATGACAAAATGCATTTTTTTTTTTCACCGATCAGCGAATCATATGCATAGAATCGTGGAATAATAATATATATATAATTGACGGGACCAGTAGTGTATTCTTCGATTATGAAAAAGCAACACGCCGGTATACGTACGTATAGATTATGCAAAATAATTGGTAAAAGTTCATATTTTAATTTTTTAATTTCCAACTTATACGAGATTGCTTTCGAATATTTTTAATTTCAATCATTTCGAAATTCATCGGTATAATATGTGCCTTATACTCTGTACCGACCGGGATTTTTAAGTTGAAGTGATAATTATACATTTTGACCGAATTAAACGGAAATTCACCGCCATTAACCAATAAAACTTGTAATGATTTTTTTGAAGTTTTTAGGTGATAAATGTACAAATTTCCAGTATAATTTTCCTAATTAATTTTAGTCACCGACTTTGGTATCCTAATAAACTATAATTATCCGACATTTATATTATACAGTATATACACTAATATCCAGTGTTATAAATTCATAGTGCGTACTTTCCAGTTGATTTTCATCGAATATGTTATAATTTGCACAAAAATTAGGCCGACCTTCTAAAACCTGATATAAAACTATTGTTCATTGGAAAACAATAACAGATATTAAACTACAAATAAAAATTGTCTATATTTTTAATAATTATAATTATTAATTGAATATATAATTAAAATCTAAAATATTATATTCATCGTTTAAAACTGATTGCAAGATGTTGGCACTTGATTTAAAAAATGGTTCACCAGACATTTACGTATTTTAAATAAACTTTGTTGAAGACAAAAAAGATTAATATTTACCTACTTAAATATTCATTTTTAACTTTGTTTTTTTGAGTTATCTATAAATTCCGTACAATATTTTACGATTTAAATGAGTTTATCATAATAGTTACTATAGGAAAGTATATTATATAGGTAATTAACGTGTACAGATGAATCAAAAATAATTTTTTTTTTTTTTTTTTTTAACACAGAAGATACAATTGGAATACAAATGGATTTCTATTCGTATACAGGACATATCTTGTATGATATACAGGAGTACGTACTATGTTAATGTGATGGATATTGTCGAGTAGTATATTGTTGCAATATTCTCGTCTTACATCGGGACAAAGGCGTTTAATTACAGTAGTGGCGGCTTCCCGTGGTCGGGGACGGACGTGAAGCTCAGGGAATGAATTCGCGTACACGTAATAATTACACGTCCCTGGGCAGGTAGTGTTTAATACGGATGATATATAAGAGAAGCTCCACCGACATACCTACAGGAAATTTAAATCTATAATCCAGTTTTAAATACATTAATTAAGCGACGCATTCCGAAGTGAATAGCAAGAGATTTGGTCTCGGCACAATATATACCGATAACTAATGACTAATGCAACAATGATCCGTTGTAAAATAATTTACACTATATTTATCTTAATAATAAACTAATTTAACTCGTTGATGACTAGAATAATATACTCGAAATTTAACTTCTTTTTAATTTTTGACTATAAATAGTCTAGTATTCATAAGATTGGAATTGAGCTCAAAAATTAATATAGTTGCCAAATAATAACATTCAATAATAAAAAAACACGCCCAAGAAAAATATATCAACATTACATCCTAAAGTAGTTTTACGGTTAGATAATATAACAATATTATAAAAAAAACATAAACGGCCTTAACGCAAGTATTTTAAATATTATTTAGCGAAAGAATTAAAGTAATTTAAAAAAGTAAAAGAAGAAAGTGTACATATATATATACAATGACTATAAAATGATTATATACATAATATTTAAGTATTGTGTAACGCAGATAAATGTAATCTCCGAAACGTTCTGTAACATTGGTTTAATAATACTAATTACGTTATTATCTAAAACAATTTTAAAATGTAATTTTATTTATTTTGGACAAACGAGTTTTTAAACCCGTTACTGCGATATTTGTTGATATAATTTAAAATGAAAAAGTCCAGATATTGGACGTTGGACCATCTCATTCTTTCAGTCTTCGGATAGGATAGCATGATATTAATACTTATATTAATTTTCAAACGCAAATAAAGATACTTTATTTGTTATTTTACGGAAAACATTAACAAACATTTCCATTATATATTTGCCCTTAAAAAAACTATTAGATAAATTGAAAAATTACCTATTTAATGTAAAACTAAAACAAATTGTTAATCCAAAAACTTTATACAACAAAACTCCTGCTCGATTCTTTTCACGCAAAAACATGTATACGCAGACATAAAAAAAAAAAAAATTAAATAATTATAAGTATCAAGTTGAAATGAATAAAATTATTGTATTTTCCCTTCGGCTTAGAATCTAAAGTTTACAATGATAGCGTGATTATGGATTTTATTTAAATCGTAATAAAATTACTGTTCACATTAAATTGGAGAAAATAATTTTAAAATCGTAAAAAAAATAAAATTAGAATTTATTTGATGATAACTGCATCCCATATTGGACACACACGTTGGCATTTATTAAAGTATGTATTACAATTTCTATTATACTATGTCGTGAGATAATATTACAGGAGATTACAGGAAATGCATAAGTCTATAGAAAATATGGTTTCTTATCACTTCTAATCGTAAATGTTTTACACTTGGAAAAAATAATGAAGAGTCTACACCTATACAATATTATACGTACCAAAAAACCGATAGTTCTTAAAACCTAATAAAAAAACGTAATCGAAACACGACCATTACGGTCTGGATTTATATTCAAAGGAGAACCTTAAAACAATTTTAAATACACTCAGTGTATTTAAGTACGTAGTACTCAGTAGATACTATTAAGATATTACAGTATAGGTAATAATGATCATAAATAATTTTTCCGATGGTCAAAAATATTGTTCTAGTGATAATTACAAAATAGGCGGCATGTAGGGGATGTTAGTATTTTGACCGACGGGCAGGATACTGGTGTAGCAGATAAATATAATTTCAAAACAATATGATTAACCAGAAGTCTCCAAAGATTCGAGGACCACATGAAAAATAAAACTCACTTAGCGGGCCGGCCAAAAGTATACAAACACAAATTATATTTAATTTTACAGAAATATAATATAAGTATGGAAAAATTAAATATATATATGTATTATTGATTAATAATTGTACATAGTTTGTACGTACAAAAAAGCTTATCATCAAAAGCATTCACAATGAGCTAGGTAGTAAAAACAATGGTCAATATGCTTTATAAATTATAAATCTATTTATTTTTATTTTTATAAATCACCCGTTATAAAAGGTAGATTTTCTATACGCTTAAGAAAACTATTGGAAAATAATCAAAAAATGGCCTCTAGAATGAATTCTCTATCAAAAATTCTTTTACTCCAAATCTCCTAATACTCAACTCTATCTACAGGAAAATATGTTTCCGGAGAAAAATAAAAAGACAAAATTGTAAAATCAATATATCCAAAATCTAAAATCTCATTTCTGCTCCGTCCCTCCTTTCAACCAGGATGCTCGAAATTGCACGGACGAAATTTGATTTTGAAACAAATTATGCATACGCATATTATAAAGTGATATATATAAAGCACGTGACGAGTACAAAGTGGTGTTGATGACAGCATGTATTTGATATGCGCACAAATGTGTGAGAAATTAAAGTCGCCCTTCGAAGGGACGCGCATAAAGGTATAGAGGACGGAAGGACTGACTGACAGCCAGACACACATATCTCTCGAGTATACATCAATATACACAAAGCACACACATACAAACACAGATATATTTATATATATTCCTTTCAGTCCCCATCGCCATTTAAAGGTCATAATATGATAATGTCATTATCATATTCATAATCAGATATGAACCATATCAGTGTGTAATATTTAGAAAAAAACTATATTGAAATATAGTTTGTTGATAATATATTTCTTGTGGGTGGTGTATTTTGGTTTAGTGATTAGATAAATATAATATTAGTGAACGCATATACCTTTTTTCCAATTATATATGAAAAAACTTTAATGTTAATTAATTATACGTTTAAAAATCTAATACATATTTTTTCGAAGTTCAACTATAATAAATATACTAATATAATAATACTTAAATATAATAAGATATTGATTTCTAACGTTTTGTAATAATCTGCATTTTTATCATTTTATTGGGCTATAAAATGGTAGCATCAATTAATACCTATTATTATCAATATATTGTTACCATATATACATACATGGCAGATTACGTTAGAAAGTAAATTAATTTGTTTATTGATTTTGTTATTTAATGTTTTATATTTCTAGTATAATAATATTATTATAAATGCACAGGCCCTGGAAGGTTAATTTAAAATATCAACTAACTCATAAACTAGGTAGTTCAAAATAAGTTTTTTTTTTATCAATATCAACTAAAAATGTAATAATTATCTTATGTAAACTTAATTTTAATGATTTTATATATTTTTATCAAATAAAGTTGAATTTTTTTAAAAATTTGGCGGAAAAAGTTATTACTATAATAATTTAATGTTATGTAAATTTTTTAAATCATAAAATATTATTGAACTTTTTATATAAAATTAAATAAATTCAAAAATAATCGATTGAAACAAAAATCTAACATTTTTCACTTCGTTCGTGCATTTTGAACATGTTTCGTTTGAATAAGTTAATTTAACTAGTTTATTCTAAAAGGTCTGTAAATGTAATAATTACTATTTTTAATAAGAAAATAGAAAGGTAGGTACGTAGTGGAAATAATGTAGGTTCAATTGATTCATATAAAATTAATAATTTTATATTTTATTTACAAGTGTGGTTTTCTCCGATTACCATTCTAATAACTTCAAAGTATTAGCGATAACAGAAAACTCTCAATTACCGTCAATATTGAATGTCTCTAAATCTCTACACTAATCGATCTGATATCGAATTCTAAACAACTTATTGGTATGCCAAATACAATACAAATCAAAAATAAAATAAAAATATATTTAATTTATTTTTTGTTTAGACTATATTTAGTATATAACCGTATAATATCTAAAGTTTGAAATATTTCATAAAATCCAGAAATATATTTATATTCTAGTCACGATGAATATTGAAAGTAAGCAAATATCCCAACCATTTAGATTTCTTTGTGGGGTTAAAGTCTGAATATGATGTCCATATTATAGGTATAACATTATGATGGTAAAAGATAAACTATATGTCCCTCATATAAATGTACTATGTATATATAGACTATTTTTTTTTTACAAAAACTTAGGTACAACAATTTTATTAAGATAATTTTATTTAAAATATATTTGAAATAACGAAAAAAATAATTTTTATAAAACAATTAAAAAAACGTACCTATTTTAAACGTTCATTGCGGAAAATAGAAATTTCACACTAAATCTAATGTCAGTATTTAGAACTAAAATGTTGTATTTATACGTAGGGTAGTACTGCATACAGCATTATAACTATTATGAGCTGAAAAAATCAATATAATTACTGATTTTTATTTGAATTTGACTATTTTTTCTTCTTAATTTTCCACCACCTAGCATAAATATTGTTAACTTGGAGTTATATACCATCATACACTATTTTTAATGTAAGATATAATGAAAATGAAAACCAAGAAACATATTTAATCCAATTTTGAAACTCATGAAAAATTTTATAGGTGTACCACTAACAAAATATAATCGAAATATTTTAGTAACCTACTTCGAAATGAAGTATAAACTCAAAAATGTTGCCAAATATTAGATATTTGTAGGCTCTTATTGATTTTACCATAAGTATAGCCATATATGGCTTATCACGAATAATTTATTCCTAGATATAGTACCAGTAAACATATGGGTGGAGTACCAATACGACTCAGCATATTTTATTTTTATATTAACCATATATACTACAGGGGATACCATATACGTACTCGATTTTTATGTGGATATTTATAAGCAATTTGAACTAAATTTTGGAAAAATTAATATTAAACAAAAGAATGATGGATGTTTAAATATTTTATTTGAAATGTAATTTACAAGAATCGTATTATTCGCTGTCATATAATGCTAGCCATAATAAAATACGTAAGTATTATTGTAAAACTAAATATCTACTTTCAAATTGCTTTTTTTTTTTTTATCAAAAGAAGATATAAAAATTAAATGGTTCTATTGTATAAAATAAATATTATATAGTGTTTCTTTACGATCAAGAAATGTACACAAACATTTTAAAAATAACCTCTTTAAATATACCAACTTATATCAATTTAATACCAAAAAAGCTTTTTACTTGAAATTTCCAAATACATTTTTTCTACTCATATAACTTCAATATACTTAATATACATAAAATGTATAAATATCTACTTAAAGGTATATAAACCTACAGACTAGGGTAAAATACTTTATGATTATAGTATTTAAAATACTTCACAAAATAACACAAATAGTAACATATTATAAATATTTATTCATTTTTTTTTTCAATGGAAATAAATGTAATAATACAATTGATAATATATACCTATCTATTAATTATAAATTATATTCAAATTTTGATATTGATTGATTTACTTAAATAATATATGAGTAGATAGTTTATTTTTTATATTAATTAGTATTATATGTACATAAATATACCTTGGTATATAAGATTTTATATCACTAACTACTGTAATTACTAAATTAATTTAAATTAAATTAAATCAATAAGTATAATTCATTCACACCATTTGTTTCATCAATAAGAATTATTATTTTTTAAATCAACATATTTAAAATTGTAAAATAAATACACTCTTCTTCTTCTTCTTCTCCTTCGCCTTCTCTCCCAACTATTTGGGGTCGGCCACCCTGGTCCTACACTTCCAATTAACTCTATCTCCAGCATCTTCTCCATTTACACCCACCTTCCTCATATCACTCGCGATCACATCCCCCCATCTCTTTTTCGTTCTTCCTCTAACCCTCTTACCAACAACATGCATTTAACATACTAATCTTACTGTATCAGTCTCATCCCTCCTTAATACATGCCCAATTCATATTAAACTATTCTCTCTCAATTTGTCTACTATCGAAACTACACCTATACTACCTCTGATATACTCATTCCTTATTCTATCCTCTCTAGTAACTCCACTCATCCAAATTAACATTCTCATCTCAGAGACACTCATTCTCAGTTCTATCTCTCTATCTACTGCCCAACATTCTATTCCATACATCATTGCAGGTCTCAAAACTGCCTTATAAAATTTACTCGAACATCCGAGATGGGGAAACTCGCCTATATCCATTTTAAGACTATTTTTGACAAGTTTTATGCCGGCTGTCCACCTGACTCAACCTCAATTAGTCGACTTCTACGACAGGCATGAGGAAACCGTGGAGGTATTCTTAGCCCCCTCCACAGGGCATGTAAAATAAATACACTAAATACAGTTTAAAACAAAATAAAATAAGACACTGACAGAAATAAAATAAAACGTGATTGAACCTTAAAAAAGCATTTGGAATACTTGTAAAAAGTATTTAAAATGCTGCATTAAATAATTTCAAAAAAAGTGTTTAAAAAATATTTGAAATACTACTGAATTTCGATTACTGCCCATGTCTGTAAACACATCACGTCAAAAATTTGTCCATTCTCTCACAATATTTATATCATAAAATATTTCCATAAAGTATAATAAAATGTTTTAATAAAATCACTGATTGTAATTATAATTTGACAACTACTCATAATAGTTGTTTCCGTATAAAAATAAATATGCTTCCAAAACTTGGTAAATTGACCGCTGACAGCGGGCAACGATTCCAGTGCTCTTGTTTCAGAGGTATTATACAATTGGGTGCCAAAATATTGATTACATATTAAGCAATGCCCATATTAATGTTCTTCGACACGAAGTACTTATAGTTGAAATGACTGAAGTATTCACTGTTACTTGAAATGGTGAATGATAGATACCTATATTTAAAAAATACAAATTATATTATATATATGTGTGTGTACATTGTACATCGGTACTTAAAACTTACCAACACTTTGACGCCATCATTTTGAAGCCTATTTAATGAATTTATTTATTTATTTCATTTATATTGTTCATTTATAGACACATATTCCCATGTATTACGTAAACTATATGAAGTATACATATATCTACGTAAATTTTACATTAATAGATGAGAAATTATCACACGACAGATATCTTTAGAATAATAAAATAATAATTAAACAGACGCTATCAGTTATCAGATATTATGATTTTTGTAATCAACCGTGCGCCATAGATTATGTTATCATTAGGTATTACCGCACAAATGAAACTATCTTTAAATGTATCGATAATTTTAAATAGTCGTCTACGCTTTCAATACGAGGTCAGTCGCCTGCTGAAAGTGTCATTGCTACCAACGTGATGTTAATTAGATATACTGAATATATTATAGGGAATTCGAAGATTGTCTTAAATTGATCGCTGTAAATGTGTAACGAACTCGGTATTGTTACCAGTATCCTCGAAAGTCGATTTGTCGATTGCAGTGTTATAATCACTTTTGATTTCGTTGCTTCCAGTATCCTAAATTCCCAAACTTCGTAAATTGCGCGCTATAATCGTGTAATATTTCCATTGTCCTGTAAATTACCGTACCTCCAGTTTCTTCGCTTTTACTATCATAGCTTCCGCTATCTTCATTTCCGAATTTAGGAAAATAACACGCTGAAAACTGATAACGCTTCTAATGTCCTCGCTTCTAAAACAAAGTAATTGCCTTCCGTAAGCGGGTAACGCTTTCGAAGTTGTTGCACCTAAGGTACTTTAAAATTGGACGCCAAATGCGGATAATTCTTCCAATTCTCGTTTGGGGGTTTGGGGGCTTACCCTCCAACGTAGCAACGCTTCTCGTATATGTCTATAAAATTATTAACATTTTATTTTTGACGAAATTCAACTCAATTGTTATATTATAATTGACTCGGTCTTGACTCATTAATTAGTTATCATATAGTTTGGTATATAACAAAAATAACTTATTAGGTTAGATGTTAATACAAAAAAAACAATGTGTTTATGAATTTACGAATATTGCGTGTATTTTAAGGAAATTTGCTGACGTACTTTTAATTTAAATTTTTAATCCGTTATACCCATTCTCTTATCCCATTCTTGGAAGAAAACTCCAAATGTTTTACATAATTATTGTCATAGTTATGCAATTTTTTTTTTATCTAATATCATCCCTCTGTGGTCGTCGGCAGAATATGCATGGGTCACACAGATAGCCTTTTGTAGCAATTAGGATTTAAGTCCTTAAAGTCCTTGACGATAATATTCCATCGTATATTTTTCTGTATTTTATACTAATTAATCTACCCGACCGTAGTCCCCCACTTTTAAAAATTAAAAATTACTAGAATACCGTTTCTAAGCATACTTTAAACAAAAAAATATTTATAAAAGGTCTTACAAAATGTACGAGTTGTGCGCTTTTCAATTCATTCGAGAAACTGAGCCTTTTTGCTGAATACTCGCTTCTATGGATTCATAATATATATTTCATAATATCTGAGAGTGACCGACGAATAGCGCTTTAGTAAAAATTGGTTTTATAATAACTTACTTTTCTCAGAATGCCCTTTTCAGGAGTTTATTAAATTTCACTAAATTTTTCTTTATATTGCAACTTGTACCATTAGAAAATTGGTCACAAATATTACACGGGAATTTTCTAATTATCTGTTATACACAAAATGAAAAAAACACCAAAAAAAAATTCGAACAGATTTAAACCACGCTTGGAAACAAATAATTTCTTCTGGTTTCGACTTTGGATGTATTTATATGCTCGAATATTCTATTCAACACATTAGTAGTTATTTGGGTTTTTATATTCATTTTAATTCGGATTAATACTGATTAATTTGGGTGTTCAGTAAATAATATATATATATATATATATAAATAGTCATCTAGCGTCTGATAAAAGTCTATCATTTAAGAGAAAATTAATAAATATTACGTTGTTACATTTTTGAATATTACATTATTTCTATATAAATGTATCAATAAATGAAGAGAAAATTTGGATATAATATGAAAATATATACAAAATAACATAATATTTCATTAATTTTTGTTAATTCCGAATTTTGAAATTTTATAAAGACATTTTATGGTTTTGGGTATTTTTTAATTTTTTTGTGGGTTTAAAGATTCTGTTAATTTGAGTGTCAATTATTTAATTTAAATGAGAAAAAATTCAGCAAAAATATTAACATAGCCACAATGTCATAACTATTAACCAATTATGTTAAAATACTTGTATTTAAATACTATAAAAATACTATATAACAATACAAACAATGATAATTAATAAGACATGTCCTCTTTATTTTTATTGAAAAAATATAAATTTTCGAGTAAAATTAACGACTGAATAAAAAAATTAAGTTGTTAACATTTTTATTTTCATCTTACATTAATAAATTATTTTAATCTTAAATCGTGGTAATGATAAACTGCTCCGATATTAGTAGACTCTAATGAAAATTATTCTTGACACAATTTAAAAATTATTCACTATTTTTATTCAAATACTTATGGAGATATTTGGTTATATACTTTAAATACGTTTTAAAAGCATTCTTAACCAATTTGGTCGTATCTACACATATGATTCACTGATATTTGATTTAAAATATTCTGTGACTGTCATTCATCATCACTACCAAAATACTATATTATACCTGTATAATTATACCTATAATAAGACTAAATTTTCAAAATTTAAACTTACATTGAAATTAATCAATTAAGATGATATATATTATAACGAAATAAATGTATATAATTTTAGATTGCAATACAGTACACAGCAGTAACATAAGATATTATAATTTAAATGTTCACTGTATTCGGTTGAAATGACAATTTATATAAAAATCTTTTCATTAGAATGATCACAGAAATTCATTATTTTTGACTGTTACAAAAAATTACTACAGGAAAATAAGATTTAACGCTATATCTCTACTCATCATTAAAATCTTTGTGCTGCAAAAATAAATAACTCAACATAATAATAATTGATAAATCTTTTGTTTCGGTAATTCACTGTGAAATTAAAAAAATAAAATAAAATACGTCTCACCCCATCAACAGAAACTAAATTAAGAAAAATAGCGAATCATTTAAACACTCTATATTGATACGAGTTCCAATATGAATGTTGTTATGAGACTGTGTAATGTAAACCAATGTAAAATGAAAAAAAAAATATTATAATTAATAGATTCATTTTTACAAATAAAATATTATGCGAAAATCAATATAAAACTAATATTGTTAGCTTCAGGGCATTATTATATACACCCACAAGATATTGTTTGTTACATGACGACTGAAATATCTGTTTCCGTTCTGGGTCCATGGTAAAGCTTCATTTAAAACTGTTTGTCTGTCTACCTTTCGATAAATAAAATAAAATCGATTAAAATGATTGTTCGTTTCGGATATTTATTTACATAAAATAATTATTTTCTTTTATTCAACATTTATTGGGTCGGATACGTGCCCGTACGTCCCTTGGCGCCAGCCGCTACTACCGTTATTAGATTTTATCTAATGGTTCCTAACACCATATTAACCTATTTTAAAGTTTTTTCCAAATACGTTTTAATAATAGTGATAGAGTTGAAGAGCAACGTAATTTCAGTAATTCCATTTTTAACACAATTAGTAGGTACCTACCTACTTATAATATAGTACCTAAACTAAAACTATTAAAGTTATTAAAAAATATGCATATAATATATAAAATAAATAGTACCAAAATCAACATGCTTAACTTAAAAACTTTGAAATGTTTAATTAAATTGTTTGCTTTTATAAACTACAAACCGAATTTCACATATTTGTATTTCATTTAAAATTATTGGTCGGTTTTTTTTTAAAAAAAACGTTTAAAATGGTTGTGCGTTATGGTTACCTGTTTACATAAAATCAAATAGGTACCAAATATATGATAAATCAGTACCATTTTTCTACTTTATCCGAGATTTATTGAAAAATTTGATTATTTGCAAAAGGACTTGCACCTGATTCTTTATTATTACTATTATCTTTATTAAAATTATTTTTTCGTTTAGACTTTTATAATAAAAAAACAAACTGGTAAATAAATAGGTAAATAATAATAATAATAATTATGTATATTGTAAAATAAATTCTATATGAAAAAAAAACGTGTAGAAACGTGATGATAAAAGGACTATTTATAAAGATTGATAATATTTACATAGAAGTCAAAAATCAATTTAATATTAGAAAAGTACTTTATTATAAAATTCTTACGCAATTTCTACTAATTAAAAAAACTGTTTCTAGTAAAAAAAAATGACAAATTATAATGCAAAACCTTCGCTCAGTTCAAAATCTAATGTATATTATAGCTGCTACATTGGTACAACAACGGTGAACACATAACATGATACTTGGAAATTATAATTTATTAAAAATGTTTTTTACTTTTTTCAATTTAATTTTCATTAAAAAAATTAGTTTGAGTGGCCTAGATACTGGTAAATATTTCCCTGGTTATTTTCCCGTTATGAATTTAGTTCTTTAATTTTACGTGTTTAACATACCTATATAATATAGAGAAAATCGGAATATTTATGAAATAATGAAAATAATAGTATTAAAACTATAATATATTATAAGTACTTATATGTAAGTGGTTATAAATCGTCGTTTAAGCTCCTTCTCCTTGAAATATACACGTAAATTGATGGCTAGATGGGCATTTCCCTTTTGAAAATCAATAATCGTATACTTCTCAAAAAAAAAATTGGAAGGTTAATTGCCATGTTACTCCTCCTTCCACTGAAAATCTACCTCCGTACTTACTACAGAATACAGGATAAAATTATGGTATAAACACAATGTTGTTATGTATATAAAAATTTGAAAAAAATAATAAGAATATTATATAGAATAGCAGAATTACTGGGAGAAAAGTCATACTAAAATAATAAAATGTTATTCCCGTAATTGACGATCACTCTATGGTTACATTAAAACATTTTTAAGTTTAATTACTGACTAAAAATAAATTTTGTGATATTATGCATCGTGTATAAAAAAAAACACCACTTTAAACTAACAACTATTTCAATATAAGACTTATAGTTATGGTGACCAGATATAAAAATAAAAAAAGAACTTTTTCAAATTTATCCTATTTTATAATAAAAAAAAAACCCTCCCTTAAAAGGATTAATCAATGTGTTTTATTTATGATACAATGTTTCTCGTAGCACATAGGCATTCGTAAAATAAGTTATTTTAGTTATAAACTGCAGAATATTTTTGACTCTGCACCGAACAAATATAATACATAAGTAATAATACACAAATATTTGAGTATATATTAGATACACATAAAAACATTGGTTTCTCCCCCCCCCTCCCCATGGACACAAGTCACATACATCATTTGATGTGTTTATGATGAAAATTACTTTGAAACTGAATACACTGAAAAAAAATTTATTTTAAAGGTGAAAATACTAATAGTATATACCTGGTACATAATAATGTTCTATAACATTATTATATTGTGATTCATACCGAAATGACGAAACATTATCCTTTACTAATATGCATTAGGTCGAGCCATAAAACATATGTATTAACCAGTGAAAATTTTCAAAAAAAAAAAAAAAAGAGTACAACTGCATGTGCTTATAAATATTTTTAAGGACACTAGGATAAAAAAGAGAGTACTATCCTACGAAAAAAGTACGTCTGGTCACCATACTTCTATGTACCTTTAAATCACAGAGAAACATAACTTCTAAATGTGTAAAGTAACTTAAAAACTAAGTATTTTACGAGTATTTACCGGTGAAAATTAAATCGTTCATTGTAATTATATATGTGCGAGTACATTTAGAAGTTGACATAGCATTCATAAATATACATAAAAATTATGCAATATTTAATATATTTCGAATTAATAATGAATAGCGAAAATTTAAAAATGTTAAAAACAAAGGTCGGAATTTAATATACTTTAAAATAGTTAAATAATATGCGCATATATATTATGTGCTGAAACGGCTCAAATATGCATAAACAACAAAAGTATGTATTTAAATATGCAATAAAAAACGAATCTAAAATATGCGTTCGTTTTAAAATAATGATTGGAAACATTTGGTATTATAGGTTTGTTAATATACATAATTCAATCAAGTATAATATGACACAATTAAATGTTCAATTAATTTTAAATGAGGGACAATGTTGAGGTCTTATCCCTCCCTATGAACATTTTTTTGTATTTTCTTTAAACATATATATATATAATGTAAGATGTATTGTAAGAGAATTACACAAAAAAATAAAAACTGAAAATAACTTTATATTCAAAATAATATTGATTTAATAGTAAAAGTCCATTTCAATCCAATGAAGTTACACTACAAAACACAAAAATCGTACCGCTTACCGTTAATTTGAGTTTACAACATATTAAACTACTAAATTTTAAAAGGTAAAATATTGTTGATCAATGAAATTTTAGTGTTTTTTTTTTTTTCAGAAAAAAAACTTAAAACGCTGTGAATGAATTATTAAACATTATTTTACAACAAAAAAATCGTAATTTTCTAGACTTCATTTTTCTTTTCAATATTGTTAATAGGTGCTCTAATTTTAAGATAGATCCCGAAAAAATCGATACAATAAACTATTAAATCAATGTAGGCAATCGTGTTCTAAAAAATATTTTACCTGTATGCAACAGTATTCTATTGATATAATATTTGTATGGTACAATAAACCAAACTCACATGAATTAACTTTTACTTCTGTTTAGGGTAATATTCTCCTGTGAATGTTAATAATAGTTTGGGTATTTTTTCAATAAATTTCAGACACATTTCACATGTAATAGGTAATTAGTAATAATGTCAATATCCTACACGGGTTGAAACTAGATATATCACAGTTATAATCAAAGAATAAGTTACTAGTGTATTGCATTGATATAAAAATCAACTTGATTTTAATTTAGTTCATAAGTAATGAATTCGTTTTTTTTTTAGTTACTTTTATTAATTTTTAACCAAATATACTTACGTTATTTTCGTAATATAACTTAATAGATAACTTCAAACTAATAACAGATAAATAAAGTAAATTATCGTCTAAAATTGAAATGTTCATAATTCTATATCCACATTTTTACTATATAAAAAAAATCAGTCAGGTATATAACATAAAAAAATTATTTTTCAAAATTACCTAAAAATGTAATCTTTTTGGAACTTCGTTCATATTATCGATAATATATTATGACTCTTTTGACAATATTTTTCTATATTCACTTTTTAAACTTAATTAAGTTAACAACAAAAAACTTACTTTACTTTTAAGTTTTAATTTTATTTAACAAAAGTTTTCTATATTAACTTAATTATCTAAGTTTAAAAATATTGGTTAACTTCAAGCAAGTTAAGAGGATAGTACAGTTAATCCATATGTGAAACATACTTTGGAAGATGTAAGTTTCTAAGAAACTGAATGGTTTTATTGTATAACAGTAGGTATTTCTATACAAAATTTAATATCTTAAGATTATCAAAATTTTTACTTAAAATCAAATATGACTATTGGCCAAATTCATAAACGATCCTAAGAAAAATTTTATATTTATTTTGCCTAAAAAAAGAAATTGGTATTCATAAATGGCACTTTAAGTTTTTCCGGGGAAAAATCTTAGTAAAATTAAATCTTAAATAAATCTAATATTTTGGTATTCATAGACAGATTTCAAGAAAAATCTTAGATATTTCTAAGTAAATACTTATAGAAATAGTTAAGGTACCTCTAGCCCTTACTTAAACAGTACTTAGGTGTTGTAGTATCTGTTAAAAAGTTTTGCGTGTTGTTTTTTTACGTTTAATATTGATAATATTTATTTATTTAATGGTTATATATTACAAAACATAAATGACTACGATCATTTCGAAGACGATGGATGGATTGGTTCGATAATTATAGTTTGTGTACCTAAACGCTATATACGGGATGCAGAAAATCCATTTGAAATGTAAGATTCTCATTTATGAAAATAATAGTTCAGTTTATAATAATAATAGTGAATAGGTAATCTAATTTCACAAATATAAATAATTGGTAGGTATACAACAACCTACCTTACATACCTACCTAATATATTATTTAGGTACCTACCTACTAGTATATATTATATCAATACTAATTATCTACTAATGAATTTATTTGGTATATTATATTGAATTCCAGGTATACAGATACATAGTTTTTCTGTCGTTTTAAATTTCCTAAAAACTAAAAATTGTGTTAAATGTAATTATGCCTATGACCTATGTGGACAATAATGAATTCATTCAATGTCAGACTTAATAATTCCCTATAATTATCTATTTAAAAACATAAATAAAGTATAGTATAATTAATAAGTACCTACCTACTCATTTTTATTCCAGAGAATAAATGCAGATATTTTAAGTTTCTTTAACAAATTAATTTATTCAACTAATTTGTATTGTAACAAACATCGAAATTCAAAACGTGAAAATGATAATTGATAGGTAGTATAGTAGTTATATTTGATAATATAAGGATAAACGTACTGATAAGAAGAAAAATATATATTATCTCTTCGATATTGTGCTTATAAAGTAATATTTATACTTAAAATATTCTTAGAAAATACTTAGGTAAGAAAAAACGTAGTATTGTTTAAGAATACCGATTATATGTAGCTACTAAGATTTTTCTTAGCCAAGTAATATTTAAGGAGAAACTTAGTGCTGTCTATGAATTTGGCCAATAGAGTAATATAGAGGTGGCGTTACGTCTGAAAAGTGACGCTGGGAATGGTTATAGTTGACAGATTAACCACTAACCAAAAACACAATATATTATTGTGATCCGAGTTTCCATATTACCGTATCACTACACTAACGGTTATAATAATTGTCTGCACGACAAGAAGCTGTATTTGAATTTTGAAAATAATAGTTATTTTAGTTAATAATATATGTTATACACTTATACAACATACTATACGATTCATATAATCTGTGCTTATGCAGTGTCTTGTAAAGTATATAAATTCTAATCATAGATTTATATACATATCATTTAGGTACAGTATATTATATAATTATTATTATTTATATTTTTCATTTCGTTTTACCCACAGATATTTATCTGTGGTTTTACCTACTAAATACCAATGCTTATGTCGGACATACCCGTTCTTACTATAGTTAAATTTAATAGAATTTATGGTTTTTCTGTGATCATATCAAGAATATTGTTTTTCATAATATATTATACCTATACCTACGTCCCACAGTATACAAACTATAAATTTGTTCTTTCGTTCCGTATCATATCGATCTGACTACACATTACATGCTCTAAATCTAAACGTACCTAATTAGTGTGTTCCAAAAAAATTTGTGAGAAAAATGAAGGTGCTTCAACAGGTAAGTTACATGTGTTGTTACTTACTTAATATACATTTAGAAAAGGCTATAATATGAAAATCTTTTAACGATATTATTTCCCATCACGACTTTTAAAGCGGAAAAGTCTTTAAAAATACCGTTTTAATAGTGATATAAAAATCGAAATATAATGGCAGAAATCACGGTACCGAAAATTGAGTAGTCGATATTACGAGATAAACAATATTATTATTTATTGCCACGTATAGCAGGCGAATTGTTTTACAATTTATTTGTACGGTATTTTCGTTATCATAAACGATCACACCGTCAACTATAACCGTTCTCAGGGTCAGAAATATTGTATAGGTAAGATACACAACGCCGCCTCTATATTACTCTATGATCAGGGCCGGCGGAAGGGCAGTGGAACCGAAACAGATGCTTGGTTAAGGCCCCGGGCCACACGAAAGCTTTAAATATATATTTTATTGAGAAGAAAAACACGATATACCTATTTGTAAATATACTTTTTGCGCATGATTTCCATCACGATATTATTATCTCAGGTATTTCTCCATTGCTTGACACGGAACAAATAGTTAACAAAAATATTTAGGGTCCCGAAAATCGAATTTGCTTGGGACCCCCCGCATTTCGTAACGCCGCTTCCGGTGTACACATATTGTATTATGTATATATATATATATATATATATATTGTGACAGCGAAGAACGGATTATTATTTCGGATTTTTTTTTTTTATTTCATTCTCTTTTACTTTATTTTATATGTAAGTATTTATTTCATTTTATTTTATATTTTATCTCTACCCGGTGGCTTAAGATAGAAACCGTGTCCCCGAGACGATTTATGTGCACACCGCGCGTCGTCGGTTTAAATATATTTTTATTTCTCTCGGTCGCCGTCGCGCGTAGGAGCACTACGACGGCAACGAAATGCAAATAAAAAAACGAAGAGTGAATAAAAAAAAAATTAAAAAAAAAAAAAAAAACCGTTTCCTCTATAACATTATACGTAAATATATACGTACGTATATACAACACCGGTCTCGAGAGATCCGGACCTGACGACGACGATATTATAATATACGGTTTTACACGGTGCGCGTGTTGTCGCACCTCTAATTGGACGCCCGCCCGGAGGCCACCCACCGGACGACGATCGTCGCCGCGAGCACCCGGTAGCCCAAACTACCCCCGCGGGCCCGCGGCGCGCGCGTCTTTTCGGTACGTCCGCGCTCGTAATAATGATAATAATATTTCATCCCCCGGACAAGGTTTACACACACACACACGCACACACACACGCACACACACACGCACACACGCTTATATATATATGTGTGTGTGTGTGTGTGTGTATTTAAGTTTTTTTTTATATCTTCTTTGGGAGACCCGTTCATATATCGCCGTGTCAACAAAAAAGAAAAAAAACCAACCCTTTCGACGGGACCCAATTAAAATTTAATATATACACACGAGCCTATATATACGTATATATATATGTATATATATATATATATATATATATATACCTACGTAATAATACATATTATTTTATACGTATATATAGGTAACCCTATCTATTTTATGACTAATAAAAAAAAAAATAATAATATTAAAAAACCACGAATATAATATAACCTAACCTAACCCAACCCACCTATACAGTATAGGTATATCGGATACTCGTATTTATCGGTATAACGGCGTGTAATGTATAATAATATATTATATCAGTGGTCGATTTGGAAAAATAGAAGAAAGGGTGCTATTTAGGCTTCTAAAAAATGAGCGTTCCCCCAAACCATACTGTATATATGTATGCATTGTATCACTGTAAAAAATCTTTAATGGGAGAGCTGTCAAAATATTTCAAAATAGTAGATGAGCTCCTCCGTCCCCATGCGCACCACCCCCTGCCCCAAATTTGAGCTCTGTATATTATTATATAGGTGCTGCGAGTGGCCCTGTACAAGTGTATAAATCGCGAACTTGCTTCGGCGCCGCAAAATCTACCGAAATATATCTATTATTACTCGTATAATATTTGTCTTTTTCTGCAGTAGGAGGTATAGGGGAGACGGGCTTAATATGACCCATCAGTATTATTACGATAGGAAATACCGTTATTTGATTACCGCAAAGACATTCCTTATATTATATAATGCACTCCTTGATATTATTCTAAACATTGATAACTTATATATATATCTTATCAAAGAATTAACAAACAAAAATTTGTTTTTCGTGATAACTATTGTTTTTTTAATTTTTTATCCTTTTATTAAATTAATTTTAAAATATAATATTATAATACTTTCATTTAACTTTTTGCCGTTCTACGTCATAGAACAAAATGTAAACTATGATCTAACTATACGATAAACTTGCCTATACATGGTGTGATATTATATGAGAAAATAGTCTTTAAAAGACTTTTATAATATCGGGCAAAATGACATAATGATTTATTTATGAATATTGTGTTATTACAGCAGTGATCTAAATTTATTGTTAACTATTGTTAAAGATTATTTCATTTGTTTCAATAACAAAAAAATCAATTAAATCAAACAACTAATAACTAATATTTATATATATTTGAAAAAAATATATTTTATGAAAGTATTGAAAGTATTGGGTATGTCATTTCACCCGACCCATCAGTGTAAAATGACATAGTACACCATTTTTAAAGATTGAGTTTTTTGAAATGATTATACATTTTTTAGTTATTTGATTATTTATGTTTGTGTACGGGATAGAAACAAGTATGTAGTTTAAGTTTTACATTTCAGCTTATTATATTAAGTTTCAAAAGTCAAGTTTACAAAATGGGATGTCTTATTAAGCCTGTCTCCCCTATATCACACGCGTATACCTATAGGTAGATTGTTCGACAGACTGCAACAACTCGATTGCGAGCGAACGATTATAGTTTATGCGTAAGTGCTTATACGACGTATCTAATATGCCGCACTGCAATTAGACGCTCTTATTCATTTTTTCAATAATAAATTAGTCACTGAGCGTTGAAATCGTCTTCAATTTTTGCAAAAATAAAACGATTTTAAAACCGTCATTATAACTTATAAAATAGGTACGATTATTAAAATTAATTGAATGACTATTTCCACACATTACAATAAATTATTAATATTATTATCAATCTATAGATAGATACTGAAGTCTACAAAAAAAAAAAAAAAAAACACAGTAGTGTTTAAAAATAAAATGAGGTGGTTTTATATAATTAAATTTTTATTTAATACACACGCGGTGAACGAAAAACTAGATTTTATATATATATATATATAGTAGCAATATCTACACAAAACACTCGTAGCCCAGGTACTCGAAATAAACTACGAGTATCTATACGAACTCGGCGTACGTTTTTTTTTCTTTTTTTTACACGTATTTTCATCAAAAAACTTTTGAACGGTTTTTCTACCGAATATAGATCCGATTCGGTCGTGCAAACTTGCGTATAATATATTCATATTTTGTGTACGATGTGTGTATAACGTTATACTTTGGCCGAGTCCAACAATGGAGACGACATAAATTATACAGCAACGAAAGTACGGCGGCGTAGGGCTGTCGTCGAGCGATTTGACGTGAAAACACCACCTCCAAACGATTTCCATTCGTCGTCGTCGGCGGGATATAACGAGATGTCATTGAAAAATAAGGGGGAAAAAAAAAATAAATACCATTTCTAAGCATTTCCCTACCGCGTCCTCGCTCCCTTTGTATCCCTTTTTTTTTTTTTTCCACTCTCTCGATTTTTCTCTGTTCCCCCCCCCCTCTCCCTGTTTTTTATTTATTTATTTTTTTTTTTATACCGTACTTCCCGACGCGAACGCTTGTCGTCGTCGTCGTCGTCGTCAATAGTTGTGCGCCCATTAACCTCGGCTGTTTATAATATGTCGAACAAATGTTTTCTTTCCCAAGCACACTTCTTACGCATTGTTTGTTTTGGATTATTTCGCCGACGATGTGGGGCACACCTGTCCGTCATTCGTCACTATAAAGTGTACGACGTAAAAAAAAAAAATAATAATAATAAAAAAATAGCATAATATATAATATTGTGAAAAGCGAGGAAAAAAAACGGCCCGGAGAGAAAACGAGAGAGAAATAGAAACAACGCGTACCTATTACTACAATGGGTTATAAACGGAGAAAGAGGGAGACCGGCGTATATCGAGTACAAGCACACTGTATACGTAACTGCAAACAATGGACGCCCCCGTGCCATCCAGATGTCGATACGCGCAGATAGAAAGGGGATAGAGCGCAACATATATAGATTCCTGCGAGTCCTGCAGCGACCGTGCACATATTGTGTGATGGTTAAATGACGTTTCCTGCTCCTGGTTAGTACGTACACCACTGAGTCCACCCAATAAGGAATAAATTACTGACCGAGAGGTTTTTTTTTTTTTTTTTTTTTTTTTTATCCCCAAGACTTACAGGCATAACGCATACAATATTATTATAATCAGAAGAATTACCACACGCGTGTATCGTCGTCGTGCCAATTCGTATTTTTTAACGGTTGATTTTCGATTCCAGTTTACATAATATGGTAATAAATTATCATAATTTATTAATTATCACTCGGTCCGACTAATTTCGTATTTATACACTGCAAGGTGCACACCGCAGTACACCCCACATAACATATATATCTTTTTTTAACACTCCGTCGGAAAAAATTCCGTTATTATTACTTCTCTTCTTTTTTTTTTTTTTTTTCCACTAGAACATATTATACAGAATAACACGTGTGCATATCGGTTAAGAATTGCATGCCTATTAATTTTTAATATATATATATATATATATATATGACACAGTGACGTCACTAGGACTATTTTCTGTGAGGTGATATGGATATCGTTTTGATGATCCTATCAGCACCTAAGGTATTATCTGTGGAGAAAATGTGACATCAAACGTTTTAGGACATATTGAAAATAACTTTCCCCGGAACTACAAACTATAAAAATGCGTGCTCAAAAAACACATTAAGAATAATTATATAGGTACCTAAAGTAAATGAAATTCGGAATTTGTAGGTAACTTGATTTTTACCCATTTTTCAATTGTATTACCTATGGTTTATCGAAAATAGTATTTTAATTGATATACGCAAAAAAACAATACTTACAAGATTACGTTGCAATAAATTAGCAATTCAATTTATAATAATAAATTATAAAACATTAATAGATATGATAATAAGTACTATACTATAGTATATATTACAAATGTATATAATTTATTAACCCATAAATATTTAAATTACAAATTTAGTATTTGTGATAACAAAAAAATTGTGTATTATACCTACTCTAGCTGCTTAAACCAGTTTAAAGTTCCCGAATGGATTTTTAAAGAAGGCTGGTGCCGAAGTATGCTAATCCTAGCAATCGGTAATAAAAAAACCATTTTCGGCAGGTTAAAATTAAGTTACAGATTTCAGATTTGTGGTTACAAAAAAAAACTACGAATTACTAAATCATGAAATATTATTTAAGAATAAAATTTATACTTGTTGTGTCAGGTCGTTAGGGTAAGTGACATTGATACATAGGTACTAATGTTTATACCAAAGCTATATATATATTTATACAATATTATAAATATGAATTCCAAATTATAATAACTATCAAAAAGTGATTGAAATAGAATCTGGGGGGTGATATATCATCCTCATTACCACCCTTAGTTACGCCACTGATATTACATACGTATACAGTTGTTGATATTTTTATGTGAAAATGAACGATAAAACACGAGATTTTTAAAACTATATTAAAACTGCAGGTCATTTATATAGTAGTTTTTAACAATATTAATTATTTTTATTTGCACATTTCAAAATTAAAGTGGAACGTTATTGTATTTTATCCAAAATTGTTTTTGTAACTTTATAAAATATATAGGTATTCGTGATCTAATGTACTTTTTTCTTTTCTATTCAGAAGTCATGCAAGCCACTGACCTATCGTCTTCGATGGAATCATTGACTTACGAGACGTCAAGTCTATCTTCACCCACGAACTCCTCGACGATGGGCTCTAGTAGCCTGTCCCAACAGCAACAACAACAGCAGGCGAGGACGAAACGAATGCGAACGTCATTTAAACATCACCAGCTGCGCACGATGAAGTCGTACTTCAACATCAACCAAAACCCAGACGCCAAAGATTTGAAACAGCTGGCACAAAAGACCGGTCTATCCAAACGAGTATTACAGGTAAGACCATAGTATTTATGTTGAATTTGGGTATATATATATATACACCTTATATAATATTCGACCCCCTGCCACTTAACTTATTTTCGTCCCCTTTTCGGGTGATAATCACAATATTACGTTAACATTTTTTTTAAAAAAAATAGGCTTCGGAAAAGATGATATAAATTTAAAAGACTAAAATAAAACATAAATAACTAATATGTATAAAACGAGAAAACATTGCTGTAATAGCGAATAAGTAAAATTAGAGCGGACCCATTTATTTCTGAGACCTACTATAAAATATATCCGACAGTTTGAAAATGTAGCTCAGTATTAATAGTCTCGTGACGATTTTTAGATTTATGTTACACATTAATATTATTTTGGTGACGAGAAATTGTATAATTTGATAAGTTGTAAATTGTAAGCACGATTATAATCGTGATTGTAAACCATTCGTTATCACTTTCATTTCATTGTATCTGCACGTTAGTTATGATAAACAGTGTTTCCATAATTTAACATATGTC
The DNA here is from genome assembly GCA_025469235.1 of Pemphigus obesinymphae. NCBI lineage: Eukaryota > Metazoa > Arthropoda > Insecta > Hemiptera > Aphididae > Pemphigus > Pemphigus obesinymphae. The sequence continues at coordinate 297,264 of JAIPRL010000009.1, forward strand.
TAGAAATTGATGTGAAAACTACACTGAGCTACGTTTTCAAAATGTCGGGCCAACTTTTTTGGGCGGCCATCAGTACACATGTACTTTAATATCAGTATCCATTCTGATATATAGGTAACTTATTGTCTTGTGCCTTATAATATCTTGTATTTATAGTAAAACTGATTGGAAATATTTATCATTATTTTGTCACTCGGATAATTATTTGACCAAAGAACGAGATAATACAGATAACTAAAATATAAGCCCTTGTACTGTTTACCTATAGTAGAAACTGAATTGATAAACATAAATTGAGCGATCTATACATACCTATATAATATTATTGTTATTATTATTGGAAAAACTACGGCTAGTGAACTTTTATATCCCATGTTTCATGACGTGAAATTAAATAAATAAGTGGAAGTCATTACGGAGAGAATATATTTGTTTATAAGAAAAAGACACACACTGTATAGTGTATATATCATCAATTAAAATCAAATAAAAAAGAAAGATTGTTTATAAATATATATATATTTTTTTTTTGTTTGTAAATCATAATTATATGTTAATATAATATATATACTACCTAATAAATATAATAATATATAATAAAATAATATGCCTACCTAATAAATTTACCGTGTAGTCTCAATACGTTTATTTTTTGAATGGTCGTACGTTTTCGTGCGGAAATCAGTATTATCTACTGTCAAGTTCAAATAAACTCAAAAGAAACACAAAAAATATTCCTTCACGCAGTAAAAATGTCTGAATTCAACACCGACTCTATGCCGCTCTATGTCAGGTAGGACGGCGGTATTGGGGTTATGTTCAAAATCATTGTATCACATTAAGATGGTATTCCACTGACACCGTGTAACGTGTAGGCCGTGTCCTGTTTATTACCATCCAGTACCAGAAACCTGACCAAACAATACGTTTGATAAGAAACAATAATCGATAATTCGAAAATTATATTCTGTGTTCTTCCCATATATTTAACCATCTAACACCGATTTTCACTAAATTGAAACTACGTTAATTCAAGTTTAAAACTTACCTTTACTGAACATACCTATACGCGTTAAAATGGGTCAGCCATTAGTAATCACACAATGAAATGTTGAATATTTTCAACTGTCGGTATTCCGGGGTAACCACGATTTTGAGACCGCAATAGTATAATCATTATAATCTATTTTTGACCAATCAGATTTCCATGAAATGATACACGGCCCAACACGGTCTACGCGACACGGTGTCGGTGGAATGCCGCTTTTATAACATGAGTGCCTAACGTGTGAATATTACCACGGTATAGGTTTGGTTTCAAAACGCCCGGGCAAAATGGAGAAGAAACATCATGAGACAAGAGAACAGCCAAATGGTGACCAGTTCCATGTCCGGTCAAAATCAGACTACTCCGCCGGATCCCGATCTCATCAGGGGACACACGCAGGGCACCCAGGGTTTAAACTTTGTCGATCTATTTTGATTTCTGCACTGTAAACTGTAATATGCCATCATCATCTTCATCATCATCGTCATCGTCGTCATCGTCGTGATCGTTTAATCGTCATTCGCTGCGAACACATATTATTATTATTATTATTATTATATAGCGACTTCGGTGTAAAGTTCAATATTTTTATCGTATACGACGTATTTGTAAATCTAATATCGATTAAGTGGGTATTTATAATTTCAAATTATTATCGTAAGTGTGTTGAACCATATAGTCTTACCTTAAGACTCCCCGAGGACGAAATCCGAAGCTAATAGTATATAATTGTAAGGGATTCGTTTTATGCTATGGAAAGTATTATGATTACCGGTTTTCTTATCAAATGATTTGTATACATATGAATATATATATATATATATATAGGTAATGAAATATAGTAGTAAAACTGGGAAAACCCGACGGGAATACCAATTAAGTCGACAAATTGTTTACTAACACATGCTCAACTCAATCTTGGACTTTTTTGGGTGCATTTTTTTTTCTTCTTAAAGACAGTAAAATAATTTGAAAAAAAATAATTTTCAGTTTTTCGTCGTCGGAAAATCTTAAAGTGTGCTAATATATTGTAAAATAAATTATCCGATCATACGGCTTATCCTGTCGCGTCTGCACTCCTCTATAGGTGTCTTCGTTACACTCACACGTCTTTTCTGGGGGGCTTTGGATATGACATTTTTAAACTACTCCAAGTTTGAATCATTATTGTATGAGATACAAACCGTCGTTAGTGAGCATTCACCATTACTGTGTGGCCCACACACGCAAGCGCAAGTCATCGAAACATGAGCCTATCTGATATGTAACTATTATATTTTGTAATAAATATGCAATTGAATTTCCATAATTGTGGGTTTCTGGATGAGTTTAGACAAATAATACGTCTGAGCAAAACTGAAGATAAAAAATTAAATTGTGTTTTTACCGAATAGATTTAAAATTAAATTAATATATCGTGATTTTAAATTCATAAAAATCAAAATTATAATCGTCTGTTATTCATTTAAAAAAAAAAAAAAAATACAAGTTTAACACCGTTAATTTATGGAAATTCCAAGACCATATTAGTGCGTGAACAATCCACTGTCAAAGACTCATAAGCCTCTATTTTCTACAAAATGTGATTAAAGCCATTAAAGGTATTCAATTTTCAATCATTGCTGGAACAACGAAATGTTCGTTGAAACTATACAATCTTAATGAATAATAATAATGATTGATGAGCTTGTCGCATTTACTCTATCGATATTTCCATCAGCATGTGTACGATTAAAGATTTATACTTATCAGTTATCGATTATATATAAAAAAATATCCATGATCCGGAATTCTTGTTCTTTTTCTGAAAAACTAATGTTTATTATTTTTAAAAATTAATGGGATTCAATACAGTTCTTAAAAGGACGACATACCGACAATTTATCATTGAATAATTTGCATTTTTTGTTTTTATCAACTTACAAACATGTTAGAAATATAAAACGAAAAAACAAATTACAGCTAACTAATTACCTTGTCACTGATGAAGCCGATTTCTGATAGGCGAGTATGCATTTTTAACTGTTAAAATATCGATTTTTTTTTTAACAACTCATAAAAAATGTAAAAATGCGTATATCAAAAATCGGTTCCATCAGATAGATAGATAATTTTGTTTTTTTTTTATTTCTTCTTTCTACAATGTACCTACTCAAGTTGATAAAAATGAAAAATTCGTAAACATGTTTTTTTTTTTAAACAAATATCGTGATTACACGATAATATTATAAACGGTATTGATACAAGATTATTTTTAAATTACTTTAAAAATGTATTGTAATATTTTTAAATTGTTGGATTTTCAATTTTGTTTTTTTTTTTTCTATAGTTTCATAAAAGTCGCCTGTACAAAACCCCTTAAAATTCGGATATATTATGGCATCTAAAAGTAGTGAAATCGTGGAAACCGTATATTGAATTTGTGACCACCTGTACTTTTTTTTTTAAATGATAATGTAATATTGTTATTGTGTACAAACAAAAAAAAAAAAAAAAACAATTATTGTTCCTTGACTTAATTTATTATTACACTTTTTGTTATAATATGTATAATTATTTTAAATCTATATTATACTATACGTCGTATAACGTATTAACTACTATTGTAACTATAACATGTTAAACACGCGTGCTATTTAAGCTGCCTATATTCGCGTGCGGCGTTCGCCTAAAGCCGCGGTGTTAAGTCGTGTAAACTCTCGCAATTAATTGCAGTGTCTTCTGTGCGCTTAAATCGAAAATCAAAATAGTGCAATCGCCTTATAATTAGTGTTGAACACAAAGTTTAAGTATGTATATACATCACACAGGAAATACTGGCGATTAATATGCATTTGTGTGCGCGCGCCTTGGCGGAGAAGTCTAAAAAAAAAAAAAAAAAACTAGTCCAATTGATTTTTATCCGATCGCCAATATATAATTGTGGGCGGGCATGCAGGAGAAAGCAAATATAAATGTCTCGAAAAACAAGTGAAAAATTAATTTATTGTGATTTTTTAAGCATAAAATATACTTAGGAGGTACCTCTCTATACCTAAATGAAGGTTATGTTTAATTTTTTTTTATTGACATATGAGTGATAAAAAAAATAAAATAACACTGTAAAAATAATAATATGAATATAATAGTTTGTAGCGTAATCGCAGTAAATACACACTCGAAAAAAAAAACCGTCTTTATAGGTACACGTTCACGGTTTATTTATATATTTAGGAAACAAATTATCGTTAATTAAGTTCGTTCTTCTGGGAGAGGTTTAGTATTCCCTCTTGTCCCTCTCCCAAATAGGGGGTGTCCGTGTATTATAACGAAATTTCATCACACACACATATAATATTATAGCTCTGTTCAAACGGTTGTATAACGATAATATATTGTATAATAATATTACGGTAGGTGAACATTTTTGGCGTACCGAAAAAATTAAAAATAATAATCCTTCAATTCTTGTTGCGTACATATTATTTTCGACGCGCACAACGGAATATAATGTATACTGTACACAAATACGCATATATAATACATTGTAACGAATCGAACGAAATATGAATATTACAAATTGTTTATTTGTTTAAACAGTTTTGATGACGTGTTAATACGTATTAGGTACAGTATTAGGTATGTATAATTTTACGATTAATTTTTTCGTACGGAACTTGTTTTTATTTTTAAAATTTTTTTTAATAACGTAATACTTATTAGTATCCAATAAAACTATTTTTTCCCGCTTCCACACAATAATCCAAAATCTTATCGCAGTTGATCTACACGAAAACTAAGTATACCTGTAACACATATAATACCTACTTTAGATTAAAGATATTATGTTTTTAACCGCGTCGGGTTTTGGCTAATTTCTATTCGTTTATACTCACCGAGCGTATATATTTATAGTTTAATCGTTAAAAAAAAAAATTAAACAGTTACACGTATTCCGTAGAAAAAAAATAATAATAATAATAATAAGTCTGACGAACATTATATAAATTAACTAACTTCAAAGTCCAAGGCGCTTATATACGTAACTCATTACGGGCGGGAGAGAATATAATAATGATACTATACGAGCGAGTATATATAAAAAAAAAAAAAAAAATTTTTTTAAAAAATGTAATACCTATTATCATTTCAGGTCAATCTCATCTATATAATATTATTTGCTTCTTATACGACACTTTGCAGCTATTCCAATGCAATTGATCTTATTACGTTCTAGTCAATTTATTATTAAGAATATTGATACGTATTGTAAAATTTTAAATTTAAAAAAAAATATATCAATATTTAGTAAATGTTTTAGAATTTAAGTTTATGTCTGATAATGATTTCATCGTTACTATGTATAATGCATACGATATACTTTGAGGAGTTCAATATATACTCGTATATTTATGTGTATAACAAAATCGATGAAGAATTATGTTTTTATTGTTTTTTTTTTTTTTTGGATTTTTTGTTCAAAGAAATATATTCTATATATATATAAAAAATAATAATATTAATAATAATAAACCGCATTTTGTGTTATGTTTTATGTACCTTTTTCGAACATCACTGCAGATTTTGGTAAAATACTTTATATTCAACATTTAACAAAAAAATGAGAATATTTTTTGTTGAGAAATATTGAAAAATATTGAGAATATTTTATGAACATTTTACTGTATCGTACTTTATCGGATGGAAAAAGACGATAAACCAGTAAAAATCTTTTAGATAAAAAATGTATTCTAGTTGTACTTTAAAACAGGGATAATAATATGGGTACGCTTATATAAAAAGTATTAAATGTATAACATTATTTTGTGTTTGGTATTCACTTTGAAATCGTTAAATGCAATTTAACGATCAATGTTTCAGCCACAAATTGGTATAAAATATAAAATGCAAATTTATGTAATCGCAATATTTAATTGTATTTTTCTTCATATTAAATAGAAATGAATGCATAGGTATTGTAAACCAAGTAAAAAGAAAATAGTTGGAATAACTAAGTAAATTACATTAAATATTATTAGCTATTATATTAATACATGAAAAACAAAATTGTATAACATTAATTTTTCATCAACATAATAGTATTAAACGTATAATTAACCCTTCTTTAAAGAGATCAATTTTCAATTTTCTTAGTAGTTTTCCGAAGTGTAAAAGAAAACTACCCATTAAAACGGGGAAAAAATTAAACTGAAATTAAAATCGCCATTCAGATGCAAGTGATCTATATTTGCTTATAAATCTAACATAATCTAACATAAAGTTACAAAATAAAAACGAATACAGAAATATGAAAATTAACAAACAAAACAGCATAATATAGGTAATAATTGCAGTTATTATTTTGTTAAATAATTCATAGCCATTTATGTTCTTACGTGACCGCAACATGACTCTTACTGGAAACTTTAAAGATATCATTGCAATAGTGATTAGTGATATTTATTTTCCTACAATTACGTCGTTAAAGATTTTTTCCTGCATAAAATAGAATAAAAAAAAAAAAGTATTCAACTTGTACTGCAACTATATGCACGAAAAGTATTTGGTAGGTACCTATTTAGAATACCTACTCCTCAAGTCTGCCATTATCTATGAGTATATTCTGTCTAATTAGTCAAAAATAATTAATTCCGTCCCATGTACACCGGACATATAAATCTGTTTAAATTCCGTTAGTGTTACGTATAATCCGGTCCGTTATACAATTTTACCAAGTAATATATTTTAGTGCATTTTATGAAAAAATCTCAATTTTTTATTTAAATAAATTTAAACTTCAAACCGCGTCTAAGTCATCATATTTTAATAAAACATAACATATTTTTATATTGTACCTATTTGTTTTAGATTCCGAGTCGAGTAACAGTACTGTATATTGTATATTAACGAAAGCAAATCGGTCCTAGCTGATATTTTTGAGAGCGGATCATTTTTTGATTTCCCCGGTAGTTTCGTAAAATTAAAAATGTAAAAGAAAAACGTCCTTTTATACGGTATATACGGTATATAGTGTATAATAACAGAGGTGGTGAAACTGCGGCTTTTAAGTCAATCTAGTGCGGCTCAATTGAAACCAAGGGTGAAAATAATACAGATTTTAAAAAAGTATACATCGTGTTATATTGAATACAATATTAAATGAAAACTCTGCCCGGCCTAAGAATTCATTTAATTTACTTATTTCGAATGTTTGAAGAAAATCACTGAAATCCTTCCCGACGTTCAGAGGTGGAAACAGAAAATTATTTGTGTAAAATGTCTAGTCTTGCCGAAAAAAATCAATGGCAGATTTAATGATTGATATAGGTATGGTATGTGAAGACAAAATTATCCCAAACAAAAATATATGATTCGACATTATATTCTATGATGTGTTCATATCTCGTTTCACATTTCACACATTTTATCATTATTACATTAATAATAAAAGTCTGGGAAATTATGCGCAATGACGTATTTTACGATAATTGAGAACATTTTTTTTTCTACTCTTGGCTCTTTCTCACCGGGCCCACATGTCCCTTTGGTTTTTCCGTGCTTAATGTAAAAATTTTTCAAGCATAACACTATGTCCAGCCGGTTCAATTGAACCGGTCAAATTTAAGGGTCGGTGGGTCAGTGGTTTTCCAAAATACTTGTAAGTATACTCGCATACTTTCGCAATGTACACGAATGGTGTTTTTTTTTTGTTTTTAAAGTGAAGTTTGTGAAGTTTACTTTCCCCCTCCCCCCCCCCCGTAAGTGGTCACGCTCTATGTCGTTATCCGGCATGAGATACGCCAACCGGACGTCATTCGGTCGTCATCCGGCCGAGTTTTCTCGGGTGGCACGGAGTATACACTAATTCGTACACTTTTTAAGAGATCATTTATCGATTTCGTTTTTAAAAACCACCTTTTATAACGGAAATATCATTGAAAAGTTGTTATGAATTAGAAAAAAAAAAAATCAAATAAACTATAGTCATGATTACCGGCGACTATACCTGTACATGTATTAATAAATATTGCAAATAATATATTAACAGATCTGTAATAATTATTATAAATTATTACGCAAATATTTGCGTATTTTTACCATGCGGACCGTAAAAATAATTTTAGTTATAAATCGAGTTTTTTTGTCAAGCTTTCCAAATCCCCCGGAAACCGCTTGAAAAACCGTCAATATAAGAAGTAAACACGAAAAATTGCTATTCACAAATCTTGTCAAATCTCCCAGAAAAATCCGTACGAACGTGTTTTTAACGCGTTTCAAATTGTACCGCCTCGTTAAAACGTGCTGCACGAGTGAGCTATATTATGCTTCCCTGGCCCCATAAATATGCCATACTAGCGGCGCGTGCATTCGGTGTACGTCGCCAGAAGAGCCGTAACATATGATTCGATAGCGTCTTTGGCAAAGAACCGAATTTCCGTCCCTCAATATTGTAGGTAATAATAGGAAAAAAAAAGTCATGAAATTTTTTGCAGTTGCGCTTCCATTCCTTAAAAATCTAGTTAATGAGCAAACAAAAGAAAGTCATCGACTTGTAATAAAAAATATAATATTATATTATATTATTATTGTTACGTCAGCAAATGAGTATAATACGTGCGACACACGGAGAGCTTGGCGGCGCGACAGAAAAGAAAATCGACAATTCAGTAATATCTATCGCTAAATTTCGAATATTGGGGGGGGGAGGGGGGAGGGGCGAAAATTTCACGGGCTAAATCTTGTATATTAAGTCGACGACTTTCTTTTTTCGCTTATTAATAAACTAGATTTTTGAAGGAATTGGGGCGCAACTCCAAAAATTTTATGACTTTTTTTCCTATTTTTAACTTAATGGGCGGAAATTCGGTTCTTTGCCCAAGACGCTATCGAATCGCATGCTCTACGGCATGCTCTACGTCTTCTGGCGACGTACACCGATATGCACACGCCGCCAGTGGCATATTTATGGGGCCAGGGAAGCACGCAATAGCCGACTCGTGCAGCACGTTTTAAGGAGGCGGCAACACCTGCGATTTTTAAGGGGTTCTGTATAGGCAATTTTTAAGAAATATTATGAAAAATAAAAATCTAACAATTTAGAAATATTTATGTACATTTTAAAATTAATCTAAAACTAGCCCCCCGTACCCGTATCACTTTTTATTGTTGTGTAATCACGAAATTTCCACCTAAAAGACCGATACAAAATTGTGGAACTACGAAAAGTCGGATTTACAATCTGTAAAAAGATTTGAATGTGTCGGCCCGTATTCTAGGGATCGATCGAGGCATTTTTCTTTATTATTACAGATTAAAATATAATCAATGTTTAAAAATTTTGATTTTTAATGATAAATAACACGACTAAAAAATACAATAGAAATAAACGCCTCGACCGATCCCTATAGAAGACAAACCGATGAATTCAAAACAGTTTTCAGAATGGAAATCCGACTTTTCAAAGTCCCACGGTTTTGGGTCGATTTCTCGTCGGTGTTGCCGGCCTCTTAAGGAGGCGATACAATGTGAAAAACGCGTTCAAAAAATTTTCGTATGGATTTTTCCGCGAATTTTTCCATTTAAATCCTCGCAGCAAAACGATAAATATAATTGTACTATAATATTCGATTTCACTTTTTAATTCTAAATAATATAAATATAGATTCATAAATTCAAATGTAAAGTAAGTATTTTTATAACAAAATAATTAAATGTAATGCAAATTTATGACAATGATGTATCGATATCAGATTGAGAAAAGGAGAACTGTGTGAAATTGTGAACAATCTTTTTACTTTTTCTTACATAATTGAATTTTTTTTTCCTGGGACGTTGAGTAATAATGGGCCCCTCTAACCAAGGGCCCGTGGCATTTGCACACATCGCACACATGTATGACACGCCACTGGAACTTCCGTTGCACTGCGAGCGGGCAGTGTTCCGTTTTAAACGCATATTCGTCGCGCATATTATTACTACGTTATTGCGAAATCCTTTATCTCCTTTCATCACTATACACATATCCCTCTCCCGTCCCGAGACATAACACGAGTGCATATATTTATATATTGCACGTTTCTTGGGGTGTTTTATTTTATTTTTTTTTTTAAATGCACATTGCACATCAATCCGAACCCCCCCCCTCCCCGTTCCCACTTCTCGAGATTCCCCGCCGCACAATTGCCATTGGTATATTATACAAAATAATATATATTCTAATCATTGTTCTTTGTGTTGTGATAAGGAGAAAAAAAAAAACAAAAAAAACGGCCGAGACGTTCGAGTGCCGGGCCGTGCCGAAACACGTATTTGGTCGGCGCGGTCTTTGCGCCCCCCGTACGTGATTTTCCGTGTGAACGCCTTTTCAACGGAATAATATTATAATCGTATTATCCGCAAACGAGCGTCGCGTACCTACGTATTTGTTTAGGTATTGTTATCGTCGCGCACGCTCTCTTATCACGTTTCGATATCGAACGAAAAACGGTACAGATACTATAGGTATATATATATATATATATATAGCTGTTATATTATTACGATACAATAAAGTATGATTTCGCGGTCGCACGGTCGAACACATATCGTATTATAATATACGTATATGGTATGAGTGTGAGTACCATTCCACGTGTCGTAAGTATAATACATATGCTATCGCCCGTCCAACACGCGTACAATGTGGAAAATAAAAATTCGTTTACCTTACGACATCATAATTCTGTAGCTGAGCTGAGCTTGCTTTGTGGGGGAGGGGGGGTACTCTGTCTCAAGCTTGTGCTTCTTCCAGAGGGTCGGATGTTTAAGGAGTTGTGAGTTGGTGAGGGGGTGAATTTAAGGTTTTTGAATTTTAGAAAATATTGAGAGGACGGTTTCTTTTGTGGCCGTTGAGTAGGCCGGGGCGGGTTGAGATTGACTCGATGTGTGGGAAGGGGGACGAAGTGATCGACTGTTGGAGTTTGGTGGAGGTGGCATTTGTAAATTCGAGAATCGACGGGAAGTTGATGGATTTCCTAACGGAGTAGTTGCCAACATAGAATGGGAGCTCGGTGATTTGGCGGAGTGTTTTATTTTGGACGGCTTCTATGCGGGACCAGTTGGTGTTCGAAATATTGGAAGCCCATGCGGGGGAGGCGTATGTTAGGATGGGGCGCATGTAGGCTTTGAAGGTGTAAAGTTTAGTTCTGACGGAGAGAGGGCTTTTCTTGTTTAGCATGGGAAAGAGGAGGTGGCCTTTATTTACGACGGACTTGGTGTGGGCTGAGAAATTTAGGTTCCTGTCAATGATAACTCCCAGGTATTTAATCGAGTATAGGACCAGCTAACCGGAGTGTTGAGGATTTTCGGTTTAGGAGTGTTAAGGGTGCTTTTGTTACAGAAGAAGATGGCTGAAGTTTTTGAAGGGTTAATAATAATAATTCTGTAAGTATGTTATAATGTTATATTACCCCGTTTGTTCGTAAATGATTTTAGACGCGGCTATAGTGACGTTACGATGAGACGAAAAGTCTTGCGCAGATAGCCTTATTGGAGAACACTGTTTACAATCAACTGCAAGTGTGATATTAAAGGCGCTATTCCACCGCTGCGTGTTCGCGTACGACGTTATTCCTGGTTCTAGGAATCTAGTGCGTGGTATAATGTATCTGGTATAGTATTAATTGTCGTATCATATGATATTGATAGTATAATATGATATAATAATAATAGTATTTATCATTTTATTATCAAACGAAGTAAATAAATGTTTAATTAAGAAAAGAATACAATATTATATACCTACTATATTATATACAATAAACTGATAAATTAAAAATTATTATCATAATATTATAATATAATATAGTATTACCAGGCCCCGGACACTCTTTCAAATTAACATTGTGAGTATACTGAGCATATCACAGAGAAACGTGGCGGCCATATTCCTGTTTAGCAATAAGTGTGACCACATACTCAATGTTGTATAATGTATAATATTATTGTATATTTGGTGGGCCCTCAAATAATAGTCATTATAGAATAAAGAGATGTCGAAGAAGAAAATCTATATAAATGTAATATAATATTTTATCAAAAAATACTTATATATAACATATTATGTTATATGCTGTAAATAATTTATTTAACAATTCTTGTAGTAGGTAGTATAGGTAAATCTATTGAAAAAAAAAAACACTTTTTTTAACAGTATATTATCTAATTTGTACAAATATAATAGTTAATTAACAATAGAAATTAATAAGATACATTAGATAAATAATTGTACAATTTAATACAAAATTAAAAACAGAAAAGTACCAGATTGGTCGAACGAAAAACTGTTTTGAAAATCATACCATGTTATCATAACGTATTGCTAAATGGGAAGATGGCTGCTTTTTTTTTGTTTACATTTAGTGTCCGTTCTGATTTAATCTATTCTGTGGTTCTACAGTAGTTGAATAGATTGAAATATAATACCCATGCATAAAAGGCACACATGTGAGCTGTGCTCAACATCTTTTTTGCATATAATACAAGCGTGTATGTATGGTGACAACGGACAAACCAAAAGGCATAAAAAAAAACGGAAAACTTAAAACGGCGGACTGTAGACTATGGTGGAGCACAAATCGCAGTGCCACCAATATAACGAAGTGTTAACAGCTAAACAGTAAAAATATATCGGTTCCGCATTGATTTCACCACTATCAATAATAATTTATAGTTTCCCAAACAATTGGTTTTTTTGCTCGATGTCGCCCGGTCTCCGCACCTGGTAGTTTATTGTGATAAATTTAAAAATAAACAATTACAGCCACGCCACTCGCTGGGAACCGGCAACGCTGGTAGGCTGTTATCGTGCCGCCGCCGTGCCAAGTTATATCTGTGGCGACATTATTTTTTTGTTGTACCTACATCCTTACACGATAAAACATTAATTTTCGTAATTTTTATTTTAAATTGACATTTTAAAATAAAATATTAAATAAAAATGAAGACGGACGCTGCGTTCCCTGATGAATAAAATAAAGGAGTAGGTACGCTGTTATATATTATGAAAAAAATGAAGAGTAGCTCCGTCCCCCTGCGCCCCCCCCCCAAAACAACCACTGAACTAGATACTTAATAAAAATAATATTTGTTAAATATTTTGGAAAATGTATGACGTAGGTATGTATTATATTATATAACAATAGGTATACATACTCTGTTATCATTTCAAATTTATAAACTTATTTGTTCGGAAATCCCATTAAGTAAGTAACCCGTTTACTTGCATTCCTGGTTGTTTTCATTTTGCGTTTAACAAACAAGTCGAAGTATAAAAAAAAAAAAATTCAACCCAACGAATTTACTATAGGTAGGTACTATAAAAACTCTTTATTCCTATTAAATGTGGTTTTCATAAAAATAAAAATGAACATCATTGTAAAATTAATAAATTGATCGTTTTATTCAAAATATAAAATTATATTTAATTTTCAGGTAGGTAGTCAAATTACAGATATATAGGTATTTTTTCAAATATATTGATGGGACAACTTTAAAATTTTACTATAAAATAGTAATTGTAAGAATATTTGTAAATTATTTTTGAAAAATAATAGATTTATATAAATCAATTTTTTTTAAATCTGACTTTTTAACCACAAATGTCTATAATATATACTCGTATACTACTTAGGACATTATAATGAGTTAATCTTCATATGACAACTATGTAGCATATTTAAATATTTATATAATCGCACTTAACAATAAAATATAATAATGTATTATCAATATTACTATAATTTTGGAATATAATATTAGGAAATAACTGTTATATTACCTACTGTTATTTTTTAGTGTCATACAATCCTATAATATATAGGTTAGGTTAGATAAGTATTCAACTAACTTCGACTAGGTTTTTTTAGTCAAGGTTCTACTTTAATTTTAACTTCAAAAATCGGTATGGAGAAAAAATATTCTACATTCCATCGACTAACTAACTGTACTTTATCATTTATACGCTTTTATGTTGTTTTTGAGTTGTTGACTTTCCATTTTAAATTATGAATGTAAAATAAAGCTCTAAAAAATTATCAAAATTTAAAATATGTATATTATATTAAATTCGTTCAAATTAAGCATTAACGTTATTAAATATTTTTTAAAATGCATACTTATGTTTGTTGCTTTTTAGGTTGAGGAAATATATAGCCAGTATATAATTATTATGATGTATTGCAGGCACGTATCAAGGATTTAATTATTTTGGACGGAACAAGTTTATTTCGATTTCAAGAATAATATATAGATATTATTTAAAAAAATGACGGCAACAACAACAACAACAACAACAACAAAACATAAGAATACATGTTTCGATAATTTGACTACAAAAATTGGAGAAGATTTAAAGAAAATTCTACAGTGTACTTAAAAATGTTAATACATGAGTATCTTTTAGGCATTGAGAAATTAATTTGATCTGTTGTGTACTACTCATATAATATATATTATCGAAATTTTTATTTGAAATAAAGAATAAGGAAGTAACTAAATATACATACGTTCTTGCAATGATTTTTTATCTCAATGATCAAAATTCTGGTGACATATTTTTCCATTATTATTATTCATATTTATATTAACACAATCCGAACAGTCAACAGAGAATCTAAAATTTATAAAGTTATTATTGTATGTATAATGTTTTTATTACCTACGATATGGTAGTTTAGTACCTAGTTATTCTATACACACTTTTGGTAAGTTACACTATTACTTAGGCACAGGGTCACAACTGCAAAATATATTTTATCATTTAAACAATGCAGTTCAAGACTGCAGCTAAAATTAGAAAAAACAATTTCAAGAGAGCGATTATATAAAGCATAAAAACATAAGAAATAGCGCTATTTATTGATCAAAAATAATTTATCTATATTTTTTTTTTACAATGTTATTGAATTCAACTATAATTTAATAAAAGGAAAATTTTAGCACAGTTTTTACTTAACTTGTTTTTAAAATATTTGTTTTTTGTATTTTTTAGATATAATTTATAAATGATTATCATCGTATTTCCAAAGCAAATTCTAGGGAGTGATTGATTTTTTGATCTTGTCATTACAATATGACATATAAGTACATTTAAATTTTAATCGAATATCTACTGTCACAGCTTATGTCCCTATCAGTTAATTATTCCAATATTAGTTTAATAGTTTCAATCAATTTAATTTTATAATATTAATTAAGTGTTTATCGAATAATAAAATCACATCGTAAATCAACACTGAACTCCATATTTTAGAATCTAAAATATAATTAAAATCCTAAATTTGTAGTAAAATTGTACTACATAACTATTAAAAAAATTAGTAATTATATTAAACTATTGTTAAACTATAATAATAGTAGAATACTGCTATAAAATAACCATATTAGTGTAATTGATAAACTGAATAATTTATGTAGCACAAAATACATTTTAATGAAAAATTAATACACATGAAAAAATTATATGAAAAATCCAAAGTTCATAACAAACTTTTTCAAAAATTAATTTTATTTTGTTAATTAATAAAGTTAATGTAAATATAATTAATTTTATTAATTATATTTTTTTTTTAAATTTTATGACATGAAATTTTCAATCTGTAAGTAAGTTTAACTCGAGAAGATTTGCAGAAATTTAATGATTTACCAGTTTACTACTAAGTTCAGTGATATCCATAAAGCAGTTGTAGGTGGAATACTGGAATTTATAGGTACTGCAGTACCTATATAGTATAGGTAACTTATACACACTAACGTGTAAAAATTTCATATTTTTGATCATATTTAACTCGAAAATTGGAATTTTTCTTCTAAAATTAAGTTAGTTTACATGAATAATTTATAATTCGATGTGATTCTTTCTTCCTCCATCGACTTGACATTAAACTGTTTAGCAAAAAACCACAATTAAATGCGTCGAGGTGAAGATTATGCGGTTTATAGTTATATTTATTATTAATATTATGATATTAAATTTTTAAATGATTCTTGTGAATTTACTTTTAAATAATAAAAAGTGATCCATTTTACTCAGATTCGCAGAATCTAATAATAACTATACCACTGTTTATTTTGCAGTATATAATAATGATTGCACAAATGCACAAACCTGTTTAAGGTCAGCTTCTATAATTTTCATTATTAATTATTATTATACTTCTATACGATATATCAATAGACATATCGTTTAGTTAATAGAAAATTGTATCGTTATCCTTGCTCTATTGTACATAGTTAACGAAGGTAATCTATTTATAATCAATATGATTAATCGTGATTTCTAGACATTTACCATTTTAACTTTGGAATGTGGGATTTATAACTTAAGGACATGTTCTCTAAAAGGCATGATAATATTGATCGTTTAAAAATTGTTAAATATAATAATTGAAAACTGTTTGTCTATGATTTCGATTCACAGACTATATTTTTCAAAGTCGATATTGACATTTATAAATACAGAAAATTAATACAAGCACGTTGTACTTTTAAAAAAATGTTGTCCTTTTCCAGTACTTTTTTTTTAAAGTATATAATAAATATAAACTTATTAACTAAAGGAATGCACTTCGAGCCAAAAACCTTAGACAGCATCTGATAACCAAAAAAGCTATTACGGAAGAAAAATTGTTTCTTTCGTGATATCTGTGATAATCACTCCTATTATCACGTTTTGTTTAAAATGTAACGATGTATGGATCGAACACGATAGTATGGACGGTTTTCTTCCACAATACTCCTTTTTACCAGGGAGTCAAAACGGGTTTGAACCCGGGGTGAAAACCCGTGTAACCCGCAAAATATTAAAACCGTGTTAAAGCCGAAACCCGTAACCCGGAAAAAGTGATACACGTTTTTTAAACCCGTACCCGGA